>CAUYRT010040535.1:0-73265 GCA_963574885.1 Lepilemur ruficaudatus
AGGGGAGGGGAGGGGAAGGGAGGGGAGGGGAGGGGAGGGGGGGAGGGGAGGGGAGGGAAGAGGAGGGAAGAGGAGGGAAGGGGAGGGGAGGGGAGGGGAGGAGGAAAAGAAGGAAGGAAGAGAAAGAAAGAGAAAAAGAAAGAAAGAGAGAGAGAGAAAGAAAGAGAGAAAGAAGGAAAATAGAAAGAAAGAAAACGGGTCATGAAGGGATTTATTTCATTCAAATTCTGTTTCATCAAAGACCACAAACCATTCACAAACATTTAACGCATGGACAGTTTCCATAGTGACACAGAAGCTCCAAATGGAAACGGTTTGTGTAGGGTTTTAACCCACATAATGGACAAAACTGTCTAGAATAGTGGTTACAGTTCAGAATATAAGGGCCACAAGCAATTCTATAATAAAAATAACTATTAATATAAAGAAATGATAAATCACAATATTCTAAAGTAATAGACCACAAATATCAAAACATACATGACTTGCTATACAAAGCAACACTTCCATATTTCTTAAAGTATAGACTGTATTGATGGAATTGTTCATTCTGCCCCTTTTCTTTAATATATTTAATAAGACCCACTGTAGTTGAATAAAACCAACATAAGCCATGACTATGTTATTTATGGATTCAGCACACATTCCCTGTAAAATTGTTTATGGAACTAAACTTACATGAGGACATTTTTTACTTGTATGTTTGGCTATACACACAAGGAATAAAAGGTATTATTACAGGGAATTGATGAAATGCTCTTTAACTCTAGTTACACTTAACCCGTATTAAATAATCACTACTGCTTTTTATACTTCCCTCCTCTTTCATTTAGTGGAAAGAAAATTGCAGGTCTATTTTGTGCCACCAACATAGCCCTTCCTAAATGGGAGAATTGCTATAATTATGTTGCCTCATCTTTGGATTTCTCTAGCCTGTGTCCCCTTTCTACATTGGAAGGCAAAAGCAAACATGAGAATGGAGTTGACACACTGCGCAACTCTCCCTACTCTCCAGCTCACCTCTAACACCCCTGCATAAGTTCAGAGGACTAAAATGCTTTTAATATTTCCTCACAGGAGTCCCAATTACACTATCTGTGAGCAGACAGAATTCAGGAGATTATCCACTCTTTCTTTCATTAGCAACAAAAAGGAATAAATCCAAGGACTAGAGTTATGAAATAGCATACCTTTTCCCTGTCATTACTCTACAGTGCTCAACATGAGCAAGATTCTTCTTATTCCTGAAGATTTATATTAATTACAGGCTCAGTTCTATCATTGATTACTACATGTTAAATGTTACATTTCTTAATATAAAATCTGATCAATCAGATGTAAAACACCTGTAATAGAGTTTGTTGAAAGCAGAGACATTCTGTTCAACTGTTTTGTGATAAATTTTTTCATCCAAATGATATATACTGGGTTGTTTTTTAAATGTGGAGACCATTACACTGCACACTGCCTTCACTGACAAAGAAATCTAATGTTAACAAAAGAAGCAGACTTCCATGGCACTAGGGCTGCATTGTTAGAATAAGTGGAAAAAGAGAAGTCAACAAAAAAAAAACTCACAGAAGGCAGAGGATGAAAAACAAAACCAATGAAGATGAGAAGAAAGGTTCTACTTATTAAAAAGTGAGTTGAAAATTATAAAAACTTTGATATGGGAAATAATTCAATTCAGATACTTTATTAATATTTATCATTTGTGAGCATCTTCTTTGTATCATATTTTTGGACTTTCCATGTATGCATTTTCATGCATTTAATTCTCACAGCTCATCCTGAGTGACATATGTATACAACCATGAATCCTGTCACTACAATCTACATAATGTATATATCCATCACCCCCAAATGTGCAATTCCTTTCTCTCACTCCCTGACTCAGGAAAACACTAATCTCTTTCCTCTTACTATAGGCTAGTATGCCTTTTATAGAATTACATATATATGGAATCATAAAGTATGTGTTCCTTTTCTTTCTGTAAGCATAATTATTTTGAAATTCATCCATTTTGATCTTTGTGTCAACAGTTAATTACTTTGTGTTGCTCACCAATGTTACATTGTAACATACCTGAGACTGCTTAATGTTTTCCCACAATGCATTGCTGCTTTTCATTTTCTCAATTTCTTTTCTCTCTGTTTTTCATTTTGGATAGTTTCTATTACTGTATCACCAAGTTCATTAGTTTTTTTCTTCTGCAATGTTTAATCTGTTGTCAATTCCATTCAATATATATTCATGTCTGACATTTAGCTTTCACCTTTAAAAATTTGAATTGAGTCTTTTTCTATGTTCCTACTGAATACATTGAACATATGGAATATGGTTATAATAACTATTTTGATGCCCTTTTTGCTAATTATAACATCTGTGGCAGTATCTGCTCAGTTTCAATTTTCTAAATATTCTCTTCATTATACATCATACCTTCCTATTTCTTTGCACGCCTGGTAATCTTCAACTTGATGCCAAACATTGTGAATTTTAACTTCTTTGGTGCTTTATTCTGGGATGCAGTTAAGTTATGAAGAAATAATTTATAATTTTTTGGTCTTGGCTTTCTGTTTTTTTAGAGTTGCTTGGTCTTGGGTGAATAATTTCCTACTTCTAAGGCAGGACTTTCCTTGAATTATGAGTTTTTCCAGTTGGACTGGTGGAACTATTTCAGCTCTGTGTAAGTGCCAGGTACTGTTGCCTCTATTCCTTTTGGATGGTTGTTGCCTTAGCCTTGGATAGCTTTTTCATCACACACATGTGCTGAATACTCAAGGGAAACATCTTCAGATCACCAGGGATCTAACTCTGCAGCTCTCTTGTCTCCAGTGCTCTGTCCTGAGGACTCTGCCTCTTCAGTCTCCCCAGACCCTCAGATGCAACTCCTCAACTCAAAGAGTCCATTGGGCTTCACCTGGATTCCCCATCCTGTGCTGCAACCAGGGGGCCATAACTAGGAAATAATAGGATGCACTTTACTTGTTTCTTTCAAGGATCACTATCCTTCAAAGCCCGACATCCAGTGTCTTGAAAACTATTTTTATATATTGTCTGATTTTTTGTTTATGTTTTAGCTCTTTTTATTTTATCAGGCAGGAGGATATTTTCAGTCCTTGCTACCATATCTCGGGCAGAAGATGTAGTTCTCTCCCACATTTAAAAAAAAAAACAACTAAAAGAAAAAAGGAAAAAGCAAAGAGACAGAGAAGGACTGAAAAAATTTCCTTGTATCTTTCTTTGATGGTGTATGATTACTGATGGATTCGCTTTCTATTGCTGCTGTTGCAAATTATCAGAAATTTAGTGCCTTAAAACAACACAAATTTATTACTTATAGTAATGCAGGTCAGAAGCCTGATACAGATCTTAGTGGGCTAAAATCAAGGTGACAGCAAAGTCACCTTGGAGGATGCAAGGTGGATCCAAAGAATGGATTTCTTTGCCTTTTCCAGCTTTTAAAGGCCACTAATATTCCTTGGTTTATGACCTCCTTACTCCATCTTTCAAGCTAGCAATTTTCCATCCCTGTGACATTGTTCTATACTCATATCCCTTCCTGACCACAGCAGAGAAAGGTTTCCTTCTTATAAGGACCTATATGATTAGATTATGTCCACTTAGATAATCCGGATACTATCCTTATCTCACATTCTTAATTTAATCACATCTGCAGAGTCCCTTCCACCAGGTAAAGTAACATATTCACAGGATCTGGGGATTAGAATGCAGATATCTCCAGGGGGTGATTATTCTGCCTACCACAGCTGACATCTGGTGGCTTAAATTTTACTGTCCTGTTTACTTTTAAGAAATGAGAATGACATTCACAAAACTCCATTTTAAAACATTCATTCAAAGTTTTAAGAAAAAGAATTTGTCAGTTTTTTTTCACCCAGTTGATGAAAAAAAATTAATTGGAAAGACTGTTTTCTCTCCGCAACTCACTGGGAAGCCTTCCTCTCTTGGCTCAGGATATTAATTCTTTCTCAGTTACCAAGATTAAAATAGCAAAGTCTAGCACGCAATGAGTTCTGTATATTTCAGGGTTGTACCGTGTGCTTCTTAGCATTTACTCTTCTCTAATTTTTTTTATGTTGGTTAGTATTGTTTCTCAAACCAGTTAATTAGGAAAAACACCAGTAATTATCAATCAATTAGAAATAATATTGGTAATTACCAATCACTTGGGGTCTTCTCTAATCATTTTTATGTTGGTTAGTATTGTTTCTCAAACCCGTTTTATGAGTAGTAATACCAGTAGCACAGTAATACTCAACATTTGTTAGTACTGTTAAGTTAAACACCTCATTTAACTTTGTGATGTTTCATTTTATTGTGTCAGTTTGGCTGGGTCACAGAGTGTCCAATCGGTTGGTCAAACATTATTCTGGGTGGTTCTGTGGGGTTTTCTTTGGATGATATTAACACTTAAATGGGTGGACTTTTGAGTAAACAGATTGTCCTCCACAATGTCAGTGGGCCTTATCCAATCAACTGAAGGCCTGAATAGAACAAAAAGACCAAGCTTTCTCCAAGTAAGAAATAATTCTACAGCAGAGTGTCTTAGGACTTCCTCTGTAGTGTTGACTCTTTCTGATTCTGCAACAAACTGCCTACAGATGTCACCTGCAACATTGGCTCTTGGACTGGAAATGAAGCGTCATTGTCCCTGGGTCTCTTGTCTGCAGAATCACCCTGCTGATTGGTACTTGGAAGATTCCATAACTGCATGAGTCAATTCCTTATAATAAATAGATAATCTCTTTATTTATGTATATATAATTCTTTATATATTTATATGTAACTCTTTATATATTTCTTTCTCTTAATATGTACCTATATAGGTATTTATATATGTTTATATATAATAAGATATATCTGGAGATACATCTGGTTCTATCTGGAGAGCTCTGACTATTTTAAATATGAATAGCTCCTTTAATATATGAGGTAGTTACTATCATTATCCTCATTTTTTATTAATATCCTTTCTATTTGGAAAAATCATAATTATATGCATTTATGAGGGAAATGTGATGATTTGATATATATATATATATACAATGTGGGATGATTAAATCAAGCTACTTAACATATCCAGCACCTCTCTTATTTTTTTGCTGTAAGACATTTGAAATTTACTCTTATTTTGAAATATGATATATACTATTATTGACGATAGCCACCCTATCATGCAGTATATTGCAAAACTTATTGCTCCTGTGGAACTGAAACTTTGTACCATTATCCTCATTTTATAGATGAATAAGTAAAGTATATTGGTAATTTGCCAAGTGTTTTAGGGAAAGTATAGGTGAAGGTAGGATGAAAGCCAGGAAACTGTGGCTCCAGGTTCCTCACTCTGGATCCCTACTTCATATAGTGTTCTAAATTCCTGAATTATCCTTTAATATTGTTGAATCCTTCAAAGCATCTGGCACAATGCCAGCACTTAAGTGTATAACATTTGGTTGATCAACTAATATTTATTCTTCTCACATCTTTAGTAACCCAGTTAGATAGATTCCATCCCCCAAAGATTCTCCCTGATTTGACTGGGGGGAGGTGAACAGAGGAAGGAAGATGTGGAAGAGGCAGCCAGGCGCACATGATATAACTGCCATTACACATGGTATAATAGAAAAACAGTCATATAGTTGGTACAAAAGCTGCCAAGCTGTGCTGGGAGGCCTCATTATAGTTCCCTGAGACTTGTCACAAACATACATACCAGAATCCCAGCCAGCCATCATTTGTATCTTTTAGCCTTGAAATAGTTAAACCTTATAATTTTTTTACGAAAAGACTGAAAACCAGCGGATCTTGCAAGTCGCATAAATTGCTGACATTGTGAGCAGTTGTGAAAAGCTTCTAAATATGGTGAGAAATAAAGAAACTCCTTGCCTATGGTGAGTGAAAACATTTAGCTCAGGGCCACTATGCTCAGGTTTCTCATAACACTTTCCCTCAGTTTAGGAAGGAAACGTTTAGTTGATTACTTGAGCTCATTTCTATTACTATTACTGGGATGTATTTTGGGTCCATCATCCAAGATAAAATGACTTGTAAGAAATTTCATGCCTGTGTTAGTTCCCTAGGGCTGCCATAACAAATTACCACAAACTGGGTGGCTTAAAACAACAAAAATGTATTCTCATACAGTTCTGGAGGCTATAAGTCTGAAATTAAGGTATCAACAGGAATAGTTTCTTCTGAGAGCTCTGAGGGAAAATCTGTTCCATGCCTCTCTCCTAGCTTCTGGTGATGACCATCAATCCTTGACATTGCTTGGCTTGAAGACACATCACCCCAATTCTCTGATTTCGCCTTCACATGTATTTTTCTGTGTGTCTTCATATGAACCCCAATTTTTCTCTTCTTATAAGGACACCAGTCATATTGGATTAAGGTCCACCCTATTGACCTCATCTTAACTTGATTCTACCCAGAACCTATTTCCAAATAAGATCACATTCACAAGTACTGAGGCTTAAGATTTCAACACATCTTTTTTGGAAGGGACACAATTCAACTTGTGACTCTACATCCCAACTTGTTGAAAAATTTATGAGTTATGTTAAGAATAATTGAAGCCAAGATTCCATTTAGACCTGATTATCTAGATACTTTATAAGATTGTATGATGTGGTTTTCCTCTGAAGACCATCATTCCAAGGATAAAAGCACTGATAGAAATCAAGAAAAATGTTCAGGTCAAGCATTGGCCATTAAAACAGGAAATGGAGAATCCTTTTTTCCTCAGTACCACTTGTACACAGTCACCAACCACGTACAGCTTGTGCAGTGTTCCTTTTTCTTTTGTGTTGTCTGGCTGGCCCCAGGTTCCTCTGCATCTGATTCATCAGTCCCTATTTAACATAATCAGCAGCTATTTTATGGCCTCCTGCATGCTCAACACCAGACTAAGAGCTGTGAGGCCACCAAAAAGGCAATAAATATGATATTGTTAGAGATCAACCAATCCAATCTTCTCATGTTCACAGGAGGAAACTACAACCCAGAGATTTTCCTTAAAGTTAACCCCCTAGTTAGTAACACAGCAGATATCTCCAGGTATCAATTGTATCTAACCCGTTCTTAATTCACTACTACACCATGATACCCACATAGCTCACTAAAATATATATGGCATACTGTCATTTCCATTTTAGCTTTCCATCCCCAATGTAGCCAATGTAGAGGAAAAGGCTCCCAATTTTGTCTCTAGGAGGGGAATTCGCCCCTCTTCATGTCATTCTGAGAAAACCCAGAAGTATTTTATAGTTTGCCAAAATGGCAAATATTTGCTGTTATTGCTGTTTACCCTACGTAATAAATACGTTTATAAGTGAAAGCCAAACCTCTTCCAGGTTCTGCTCAGCTGCTTAAGTATCTCGACTTCAGATTTCTTCAGGCAACTCTCCTGGTTCTCAGCATTTCAATTTGTCCTAAAAAGCACTGAAGGGTTTGCTTGGGTGGCTGCTAACACCTAGCTCTGAATATAAAACAGATAGCTACACATGGAAAACCAGACTCTTAATCA
This sequence comes from Lepilemur ruficaudatus, assembly GCA_963574885.1. NCBI lineage: Eukaryota > Metazoa > Chordata > Mammalia > Primates > Lepilemuridae > Lepilemur > Lepilemur ruficaudatus. Next base: position 7,554 of record CAUYRT010040535.1, read on the forward strand.
AATAATGATTTATGTCTTTGAAACTGGGCAATAAAAATTCAGATTGATTTTTTTTCTGTAAGTTATACCTTTTTCACTACAATTCACTCATCCTTTCTCCAATTTCCATTTTCTGTTGCAATCAAATTTCAAGCACTATTGTGGCTTTATACCTGCAGGAAAAAAAATTTGAAAAGGAACGTGATTAATTTTGGTTCTACCTTTTTTTAAAATCAAAGAGGAAACGTTTCAAAGTATGTATCTTTGCATCATTAAATACATTGATTTATTCAGTGAGATATTCCTAGTCAATGAAAAGGAAGGATTGAGGAACTACCTAAAGGAAGGGAAAATGTAGTCCAATTAAAGGTAAAGCAATCCAGTTAAACATATTTTAACTGAGTTACAAAGCCAAATATTCCTTATGGGGATTGCTAAACATGACTTTTGGTAAGAATTAGACCAATAAATTTGAACATATAATCGATCTATATAAAGTAGCTTGGAGCCCCCAAACTACTTATCTGTTATCTTTAACAGAAAAACATTTTTCTGTTAGCATTTTTCTGAAAATAGCCAGATAACTTTATTTTCACTCTCCATAAACTTTCTATAGACATAATATAATGAAACATTCAAATTGAGAACTCTGAAGTTGAGCTTCCTGATTCAAGACGAGGCATTGCAATTTATTAACCATGTGACCTTGGACAAATTAATTAACTTTTATAAGCCTTTCTCAATTTTCTTGTCTATAAAACAGAAATAATAAATATTAATAGCACCCGACTCACAGGTGTGTTTGCAGATGTAATGAGGTAATTCATGTAGTCAGTATTCCATGGATTATCTAGTATTATCTGCCTGGAAAAGTTCTGTTCAAGGAGACATTGGGAGCATAAAATAATGAAAAATAATGGAAAGAAATGCAACAAAATGTTAACAGTGGTTAACATCAGAATAGTGTAATTATTAGTGATTGTTTTTCCTTTTTACATTTTCCAAAAAAATTAAATGCAATTATATTGTATTTATAAGAGAACGTGACTTTACGAAAGAAAGTTTAGGGCAAATATATTACAATGAAAAACTTTTAAGTTACGGTCAATATTTTTTCTGTGCATGGAAACTACTAGTCTCTAGAAACCAGCAACTCTCACATATACCTCTAACCCCTAAATCAGGTAGTACCCAAGTCTAAAGCCCACAGGGCACGTGCACAGAACTCACTGCATGACATTGACTCAACCAGCCCTTTACAATTAAAAGAGTTATGTTTTAAAACATCCCTAGATTTAGAAATTCATGTTCTGCAGAACTTAAAAGAAAAAATAAGCTGATTCATTTGTGTAAGATATGGATCAGTGTTATGCTATAAAAACGCTGGATTTGCATTAAAAAATTTCTTGTGATATTTTGTCCTAATGTAATTTTATTAAAGTTAACTGGTATAGATTAAATATATCATTAAGGAATTAGGAAAAATAGATGTGTGCAGTGGCTCATGCCTGTAACCGCAGCACTTTGAGAGGCTGAGGCAGGAGGATCACTTGAGCCCAGGAGTTCAAGACCAGCCTCGGCAACAGTGAGACCCTGTCTATAAAAAAAAATAGAAAAATTAGCCAGGTTTGGTGGTATGTGCCTATGGTCCAGCTACTCAGGAGGCTGAGGCAGGAGGATGGCTTCAGTGTAGGAATTTGAGGCTACAGTGAGCTATGATCACACCACTGCACTCTACCTCAGGCGACAGAGGGAGATCCTGTCTTAAGAAAAGAAAAGAAAAAATATGCAGTGGCTTTTTAAACATCAAGATTATTCATGTCAATTTTAATTATGAAATCCTCATGGCTAACTAAAAAGGATGCCATGATTTTTAGGTGAGGAAAATTTCACTTTATTTCTTAACAATAACAAATTCATAAATGACTTAAAACAGCTTATATAAATATATTCAGTACAAAAACTATGTCCACATAAAGGGAATTTCTTTGACAAGCCGACTTATAACTTATAATTTATTAATGAATTTATGAGGAACTCATTTTAAGAGTATGCAAAATCCACTCATAATTGCCATGTTAAAACTAGTTTTTAAATTTTATTCTATACAACGTTTTGTGGAAAAAGAAGTTTTACATATAGGTAGGTAAGAAGCTTTTCATGAAATTTCCTAATGAGGTTACAGGAGATGAGAATTTGCCCATAACTACTGAAATTTAATTTGGGTTAATTTTATTTTTTTCCTAGGAGCATTTCTAAGGAAACAACTCATTTGTTTCCCTGGAACTTAAAAGTGTAAAATATCAGCATATGGTTTGCATAACCCTCTCTGGAGATGCATGAGCAGCGAGGATAAAAAGAACCACAGAGAGCACCTAGTGTGTCCCTTAACAATGTTTCTACGGTTGACATCAGGTTAAAATAAGTATCAAAGATGTAATGAAGTAAAAACTAAGTCATAAAAGAAATCAATCTGCTAAGAGTTCTTGTCCGTTGCCCCAAGCTCAATCTCTCACCATCTGTGTGAGGAGGGGTGGCCACAGACACCTCTTGAAGATGGGAAGTGGAGTTTAAGCATTGGCTGCACATGGTGTGAATGCTTTTTTTTCTCTCCACCAGCAGACTGGGCCACATCCTTCTCTATCTTCCTGAAACACATCACACCCAGTAGTACCACATCAGTACTAAGTATGGGTAACCTAGAGGTACCTGTATTCAAGAGGTGCATTAAAATAAAGAACTATGAAAAAGCAAACTGTCGTTTACCTCCCAGAAAGATTTCTGATACTACCCTAAATGAAAAATAGTATCACTGGCTATCACTCTGAAACTTTGCCAAGATCAAAAGTAGACACCTCTGAGTAGGGAAAGTGAGAGGTGAGACAGAGATTTTGTGCCCATCCAAGAAGCCAATGTATAATTTATGAACATGTTTCATCTCCACAAATATTGGACATGTTTCCCATTATTTTTTAACTGCATTTTTCTCATTCTTATGAAATCTGTTTTCTTTTTACAGTATCACTTATTTGCAAAGTGTTGAGAAACCTGTATTCCGTTCTTGGCAAATAACCTTGGCATTAGCGACTGCAGAAGCAGATGCTTGTCCACATTGTTATCCAGAAAAAATAAAAAATACTCCAAGGTCAGGGCTAGCTGGAAACATCCAGTAAACCACAGATGATGAAAATTACAGAAAATGAGACACGAACAAGAATGGTGGGAACCAGTGACTGTGTCACTGGATTACATCGAATTCAGTGGCGTACGTTCAGTAGAGGGAGAAAGGAGGCAGCCCCGGCAGCATTCATCATGATTAGTTTTTATCATGAGTGTCTCACCTTGAACTGTAAAATTTTATCAAGCAGCTTCATAATTAGGTTACAGTCATCACACTCAATTCCAGTTTGTGGAATGTTGCAGAAGTTCTTCCTACTATTTTTTGAGATAAAATAAATTTTAAAAAGACGATTAAATCCAAACTCCAATCCGAAAAACAGCCTATTGACTCTGCCGATCAAGCGACAACAGAAACATATTCAGTGTCAAAGAGCTGGAAGTCAATGGGACCCATCTGCTGTCGTGAAGGAATTCTCCAAAAGAAGTGGTGAAGTTTGTTTCATCTGCACAAAACACATACCGAAGGAAATGCCGCACAAACACTGCACTTAAACAAGTTTAAATATTTCTTCCTTGTACCTAGATTTATGGAATGGGTTAATCCTCAGCAAAAGAAGAAAATGAACAGAATGTGAAGGTTATCCAGGATCAAAGCTAAAATCTACCAAGTGATTAATTTACTCTAATTGAAAGGAATTCTGCAGAAGCATTTGGAAATGTAGTGGTCTGCTAAAAAGAAACGCTAAATAAATGCTTCCTGGTTAACTGCTGCACGTGATCACACAGTCGTTGCAGTGCTTACTCTGCGTACTTGCGCTTATCTGATGTAGCTTATGTCAGCTTGGTTATGAACACCCAGGGTAATTTCCAGGTTTCAGACTCAAGCTCTGTGCTCGGAGAAGAGAAAACCATGTGTGGACACCAAGTGAACTTGTCGATTAGCCTCAAGGGAAGCACAGTTTTCACCTCCTGCTGTTAAGTTCAGGCAGACAAACATCCTGACATAAATTGAAGAGTTCCAGGAGGTGGCTGCTAAGACTGGTCCCTAAGGCTAGGAGAGTTTCTGGTGTTCACAGCTGGCCAAAGTGCTCTGGAAGCCGACCCTGGCCTGTTGCTTTCTCTCTCCTCAAGAGGAATGGGTTTGGCAGCCACCAGCACACAGGCACAGGAACAGAGGTGGCACATGGTTATTGTTTTACACCTTCATTCTTACCCACATTGAAGAATAGGCTCGTTTTCCCCAGTTTGGCTGAGAAATGATTGGAGACATTCCTAAAAAATGAATGACGATAAAAGCTTCAACGAGGAGACATTTCATAAAGTACAATTTTGGACCTGAATTCAACTAATTTTGGCTTATATGTAGCTCATGTAATACTTAGTCCCTAATTACTTTTATTAGGGAGACATTTGATGCTTTAATTCTATGTTTCAGATACCACCTAGTACAAGATGCTAGACTTCCTAAAGGCAGAGACTTTATTTTATTCATCTATGCAATTTCTACAGCATCTGTCCAGCACAGTGCCATAAACAAGTGCTTGCTGTTCTCAGATTTCAGCACCATTATCTCACGGATATGTCCGCGCCACCTGCAATATGGAAATCAGATTCTATATGCATTGAGTGTGTACATCCAATTCCAAAGTTTCTACGCCTGGGATTTACTTTTTTTTTTTTTTTTTTTTTTTTGAGACAGAGTCTTACTCTGTTGCCTGGGCTAGAGTGCCGTGGTGTCAGCCTAGCTCACAGCAACTTCAAACTCCTGGGCTCAAACGATCCTCCTGCCTCAACCCCCCAAGTAGGTGGGACTACAGGCATGCGCCACCATGCCTGGCTGATTTTTTCTATATATTTTCAGTTGTCCAGCTAATTTCTTTCTATTTTTAGTAGAGACAGGGTCTAACTCTTGCTCAGGCTGGTTTTGAACTCATAACCTTGAGCAATCCTCCTGCCTCAGCCTCCCAGAGTGGTAGAATTACAGGCGTGAGCCACCGCACCCGGCCGATTTACTTATTTTTGTTCAGCCCCAACTCCAGCCATTTTCTCCAGTCTTAATTTTGTTGTCAATCCTGCCGCCTGATGATTAGGCAGGTGACAGAGGAGACACAAGTATGAAAGAGTATCAATAAATACATGTCATTGGGTGAAAGTCATCAGAGGAGGCAGAATGAGAAAAGTCAAGAATAGTATGACAGGAAGAAAAAAGTATATGGACCATACACCATCCCTGGGGATATCTGATCATCCTCTAAACAGAGAATACAAATCCTCTATACACAGCACAATTATCTAAAATTTACTGTACAATTTGGTCTTTGTGTTCTGTGAGTCAGAGACCTACCATCATTCGTGATATTTACAGACACTAGGCAGGGAGAGGAGAGCAGCCTGAGGCTTTCTGGTGGGATTGTCACTAAAATACTCTCACAGACTCTGCAGAAGCTTTCTTATTAACGTCCCAGGAGTTTCTATTTTTAAGGCCGGCAATGAAAAAGAGAATTATTTTCAAGTTTACCTCTTCTCTTGACCAAATAAGAAGATTCTTCCTTAGGATAAAATGGAAGATTGACATGTTAGGCTCTTTGAAACATTCATGAATCCTTCAGAATCAAACCCCAGGTTAAGAAGGCTCATTAAGAAAATTATAAATCCATATTGTTTATATTGTCAAATACAGGTATTTGTGATAATGCAAGTCCATACCATGGTGATAGCTGTTATATCTGAAAATGCATAACCGACACAATGGATCATTCCATAAAATAAGATGGGTGATAAGTTCAAGGCATTCTTGACTTTCCTATTGGTTTGGCGATATCATGTGCAAATAAGTCTTTAGTGTGTTAATTATTCTTCCTTATCATGTATAGGTCTTCCCCTAGGGCTGGAGTAGGGAGAGATGGAGAATAAAAGTCATAAAGCATTGAAAATTCCTAACAATAATGTAAAAAACATAGATTTTTCCAGGTCATATGAATTTCAAAATTAATTTCTTGTTATCTTAGACCAAATTTCAGTATATGCAGTCACGTACCGCATTTTATGGTGTTTCGATCGATGACAAACTGCATGTTCAAGGGTGGTCACGTGAGCTCATAAAACCATATTTTTACTGTGTTTTTTCTATGTTTAGCTGTGTTTAGGTGCACAAATCATTACCATTGTGTTACAGTGGCCTATGGCATTCAGGACAGTGACATGCTGTACATGCGTGTAGCCCAGGAGCAACAGGCTGCACCATGTAGCCCAGGTGTAGAGTAAGCTGTTCAGAAGCCCACTAGGTTTGTGTAAGTACACTCAGTGATGCTCACACAGGGACCAAATCACCCTAAGGATACATTTTCCAGAGTGTATCCCTGCCATCAAGTGACGCATGACTGCATTTGCTGTCTCCAATTTCTCTGCTCACATTTTTTAAAATCACTCTAATTGGACTTTTGCCCCCACTACTCCCATGCAACTTTTTTAAGGTCACTAATGCAGGGTCAATTCTCGGTTCTCAGAAACAGTTTCTCAATTCCTTCTCTTTTTGCTGTTTTTTTTTTCTTTTTCTTGGCTTCCAAGGTAATAAAATATCTTGTTTTCCGTCTATCTTGTTGGCCATTCCCTTTCACACCCCTCCATGCCTAATAAACACCTCACAAATAAAATGTCCCAAGTGAACTCCTTCCCCTCACCCCCTCCCTCACCAACACCTGTCTAACCTATACCAGTCCCTATCTTGGCCATACCGATGCTTCTCTGAGACCAATATGCAGTCTGTTAGTTCTAGCTTCAAAATGTATCCAGCATCTGACCACTTCTGTTTATCGCTGTCACTGTCACCACGGTCCAAAACATGGTGTCACTCATCTAGATTGCAGAAACAGCTTCCTCCTTGGCCTCCCTGCTTCTGTTCTGGCTCCCTATGGTGTATTCTCCACCCATGGACCAGAGTGATGCTATTAAAAAACCAGTTAAATCAGGTTACCCCTTTGCTCAAAATCTATCAGGCAGAGTAAAGGCCAAAGTCTCTACGATGGCACACAGGCCCCTGCATGGCCCAGCCCTTTGTCACTTTGTACCCTCCCTTGCTGCTCTTGCCCTGGCTGCCTTTGCCTTTGCTCCAGTCATGCTGCCTTCCCTGTGTTTTCCAGAACAAAGCTGTGCACCTCAGGACATTTGCAGTGGCTGTTCCCACAGTTTGGAACGCTCTCCTTCCAAATACGTGAGTGACTCGCCCCCGACTGCTGTCAAGCATTTCCTTAACGTTCACCTCATCGCTGAAGTCTTCCAGAATCACCCAACTTAAAATGACAATTCCCACCTTAGCACTCCTGGTCTCCTTTAACTTCCTCTATTTTTTTTCCCCAGTCCACTTATGATCTTCTAATATTCTGTGTTGTTATTTGTTTTGTTTATTGTCTGCCTTCCCCCACTAGAATGTAAGCTCCAGGAGGGCAGGGGTGTTTGTAAGATTTTATTATAAGTTAGGTGCTCAATGAATATTTTTAATTAATAAATGACTGATGTGCAATGATAGCACACTATTTTTCTATAAAAGGCTGAGAGATAGTATCCTAAAATCTGCCCTGGTCCCTCTATATGTTTGTTCTTTCATTTCCCCAATCTTTTCTTTCCCTCGACTTCTCCTTCCCAGCGTGTGTCCGACAGGGCATACATCTACAAGGCCTGGGAACTGCTGGGAACTGCTGACCTGAAACCCAGAGTCACACCCACTTCATCCACCCACCAGGGACTCACCAGACTCTTCTTAAACCTCCTCAGAAGCAGAGAGTTTACGGACAGCTCTGATTGTGATAAAGTTTCTTAAATTGGGATGAAATTAAGATCCCTATAACTTCCAACCATTAGCTCTGTTTTTGTGTTTGAGGAAAGCCTGGAATAATTCTTTTCCCTCTTCCATGTGAAATCTCTTCAAGTATTTGAATAGAATATTGCCCTTTTGCTTCCAAAGTCTTTCCTTCTTTTTGCAAAATAGCATCTATTCTTCATGCTACTTAAGTGCTTTAAAATTTTAGAGCATGAAATTTATCCTGGAGTAATTTATATCTCTGAAGAAGATGGAATTATACACTTAGAAGAGGTGGAAGTTGTACTAACATGCAACAGGAAGAAACTAAAGCCTACAGAAGTGGGGTTGACTTGGCCAAAGTCATCCCAAAACAGTCATTTTGCAGGGAGTTTCAGGGGAAGTGACTCTCCCTACAGCCACTCCGAGCAGTGTTCTCTCCACTACACCGTATTTTCTCTCACTTGATTATTTTAAACAAAGTTATTTCATTACTGTCAGTATAGCTAGTGGATTATAATAAAGACCGCTGTTTTTCTAGAAATATCTAAACCATTCTCCGAGAAGGCCAAGGTAATCCACGCATGGAAGCAGCAATGCCCTCGTCTCGTTCTGAGGCATTGCTGAAATTCTTTCCACAAGCAGAAAGCTCAACTGATTAGAATTCTTCTGAGATTCAGGATCCAAACCAAAATCATGAACAAAAGTGCAGTTTTATCCAAATAAGAGGATAAATAGCAAATTTATGAGTTAAATTACTTTTTTAAGGTTCAAGCTTTAATAGTATCTCAGTCAAAAACCATGTACATTTTCAGGAAAAAAACTATAAAAGTTATTGAGATACCGCCTCTACATACACAAAATCTGAAGCTAAATAAACACAAATGAAGAAAAGCCTGTAGAATCCAGGGACAAAAAATTTGGACGTAAAGAAATGGACAAATAAACAAAACATATTTAAATTAAGTACTTACCAAAAGTATGTGCACTCTCAAGATCTTAATATGTCTGAGCAAGAGCCAAAATCTTTCCCGGAATAGAAGGGATTCAACAGAGGGAAGCAATCAATAGAAGAAAGGCTGTACGGAAGATCTGGGATTGCAGGAAATGCCTGCCTGGTGGGACAAATGCTGCCTCTATTGGTTTTTCAAAGTGAACATCTGTAGCCCACACTCCATGCCCGGCACTGCGCAGTAGGCAATGCAAACGAATTAGCCCATTTAAGCCTCACGGCAACACAATCAGCTGGGTACTGCTCTTGTCATTCCCACTTTACAGATGACGGACCTGGGGTTCAGTGGAGTTTGGCAACTTGTCCAAAGACACCGGGAAAAGAAGTGACCTAACTGACACTCAAACTCAGACTTCCTCTGGTGCCTATATTGGATTCATCACCATTATGCTTTGCTGTCCCTTGGCAAATTACTAAACAATTATATAAAACATCCACCTTCCCAGTCATTTCCTAAGGAAGCACAGAACCTAATAGCTTCCCAGCCACCCTTCAGGGACTGGGGTCACAGGCCCACTACTCACCAGCTGTGTGAAACTGAGCAATGCTCCAAAGTTCTCTGGCACCATTTCCTTCATTTGTCAAATGTGGTAACAACATCTCCCAGAGTTATTATGACACTAATCAAGATAACTGATGGGAGGAAACAGCGTAGTGGCTAAGAGCACTGGCTCTGGAGTCCAACACTTGGAGTTTAAATCTGACTCCCCTTTTCACTGTCTTGTGACCTTAGGGGAGCTGCCTGCTTCGCTCAGGCTCATTCTCCTCGTCTATACATCAACCATAGCACCTTCCTCACAGGTTGTTATAAGTTTAAAAGAGAAAAGCTTTGAAAAGTATCTGGCACAGAGAAAGTGCTCAGTAAATTTGAACTATGACGTTTATCACACACAAATATCTGGCAACTTCACATATTAATTGGTATTAATAATAATATGAGTAAATAGAACATAGTTTACCAGGCAGATGACACAGTAGAAATGTATAACTTTAAAAAAAAGTATAAAATTAACATTATACCAAGGGCAATGACCTTTATAATAAAATAAAATGACTAAAATTGATTTACGTAAAAGCAAACTCTCTTAAATTGAACTACAAAACCAAATTTAGAGATTTGCTATTTACAGAGATCTATCTACAAATAATAGGGAAATATTAAAAATAAAAATATGGTAAAAATATGACAATAAAATATAGATGTCACAAATACAAGAGCATACAAAAGTACATAAAATAAAGTTTACAAGAAACTAAAGAAAAAATTGATAGTGATATTATTAAAGAGGGAAATTTTAACTAAACACTATGGTGGGAAGCAAAACAAAATTTTTAAAGTCATTGGAAATTTTAAAAATAATTTTTAAAGATGATATTAACAGATATGTACAAAATTTTCTAAGATTCAGAGAATACATGTATTTTAACCACTCATGCAATATTTACCAAATATATTAGCATGCAAAGAAAATTTCAAATAAAAATAACAGTAAAGGCCATATTTGATTTTATCATAGTTCCACAAAACTAAAAAGTTACATTTTTTATTTAACAGAGTTGGCTCCTCATCACTTTAATAAAATAAAAAGAACTTAAAAACTAAGACAATGCATGTTTTCAACACTGAGTGAAAGTTGTGGGGCTGAGGTTGAGGATCGTTGATTTGATCTGTGTTGTAATAGACAGAGTCTCAAGATCAAACTAATGTGTCAATAAGCAGATTAGCTGTAATCTTCATGTTAAATATATAATGCACGCGCCCTGAAGGGAAAAAAAATTAATGTAGGTAGGCTGATTTTTTTTCTTTCCACTTGTACGTAATGAGTAGCTGTATCCCATAGGGACAAACTAATGCAGATATTAATCTCTAAAATATTCTCACATACTTGATTTGCCTTCTGTAATTGTTGCAGTTCCTAAAGAATTAGTCTTAGATCCTCCTCTCATCTGTCTCTTTTTCCTTTACTTAGATAGATAATCTCTCTTTCTAAACTATTTTTAGTGTTTTGCAGTTTCCCTACATTGCACCAGTGCTGAATTTATTATTTATCTGGATTGAGATTTATGTTTTATTCTGTTTTGTTCTCCAATTTCAGATTGTAGGTCTTTGATGAATTTTGGAAATTCATAGGCATTGTCTCTTCAATTATTACCATTTCTCTCTTCTTTCTGTCCTATCCTTTGGAACTCCTAATAGATGTGTATCGGTCCTTCTTTTGCTTTCTTCCATAAAGGGGTTATCTTTGAACCCTCTTTATTAATCACCATCTATTTCTCTTAAGTTTCTGCTTAGAAATAACCTACTGTTTCATTTCCATTGGCTTTATAATTTTGCTTATTCCAATTGTCATTTTAAGAATTCCATTTTTTTCTTTCTTCACAATCTCTTGTTCTTCTGTTACATATTAATTTCTTTTAATATTTTTAATCATTTTTCACATTACCATTATAGTCTGTTTCGGGTTATTTACTGGCTCAAATGATTAGAATAATAATTTTATTTGTTGTGTCTGTCAACTTTGGCAAATGAATTCTTTATATTTTAATTTTTAATTTTGCACTTCTCTCAGAGGGGCTTGTTCTTTGCTAGTGTCTTCCATGCTGACTGGTAGTGAGAATGGACATGCAGAGAAATTTTGCATTATTATAACACTTCTCCTATGCATCCCAAGGACCAACTTTTATATACTCTCTCACCTGGAAGATTCTGACCATCTCAGGTACTGCAGATTTAGACTCCAAACCAAAATGGGGACATTGGTTCAGGCTTTAGATCGCTTGGAGACTTTTTTCCCAGACACTAAACAAATATGAACTTCCTTGTCCAATGCTGTCGTCAGTGGACAGATATTTAATGCCCACTTTTCACTGAAGCTTTAAATATCTATGGTCCAGACTTTATTCAAAGAGTTTCTCATAAAAACTCTGAATCTTTGCATTGGCTAGCTCATGCATAGGCATTAAAATCCAAGCCCTACAACTATTCCAGGTGTAGTAATCCATCCACCTCCAGTTCCAGGACTAAGCAGCATCCACTCCATGCTTATTGATTTAAATTCCATTCTTTTAAAAAAATTCTCATTCTAATGCCTGGGTGTTTTCTTTCTTTCTTATGTTCTTGCTATGAAGTTTTTAATATTGTTATATTTTATCAAACATTTCAAAGATAGTGAGGGTTTCTGCACCAATTTGATACAGCATCTTGATGTATCAAGTTTCATCTTGATGAAACTCCCTGGGTGATTTTTTCTACTTTAATGGATTTTTAGTTTCACCTATATTACAACTCCCAAATTATATTTCCAAGCCAGTGATTCTCAACTGGTGGTGGTTTAACCCTCAAGAGAGCATTTGGCAACATCTGGAGACATTTTTGGTTGCCGTAACAGGAGGGGATACTACTGGCTCCTACTGGGTAAGGCCAGGGATGCTGCCAAACCTGCTAGAATACCCTAGATAGCACCCACAAGTCTTATCTTGGCTCAAAATGTCAATGGTGCTGAGGTTAAGAGACTCTGTCTACCCCATACCTCTCATCTGTTTCTGACACCTTCATTTGAATGCATGTTAACATGTGTTCAACTGTCTTTATTCACCAAACGCATTTCTCACCCAATCTTTCCAGTTGCAATAGCACCAAGATGAAGCCGATGGCTCAAGTCAGAAACCTGCTGGTCATTCTTGAAATCTTGATAGTCCAGTCTAGTTGATTTTACCCACTATGTATTGCCCCATCTTTTTTTTTTTTATCTCCGTCATAGTCTATTATCCCTCTCTTGGGCTACTTGAATAATCTTCTTTCTAACCTGTCTTCCCTCCTTCCAGTCTTGCCTGTCGCCAATTCACTTTTCACATAGATATCAGATGCCAGAGTGATCTCATTGCACATCTAACAAAATTCAAATTCCTTAGGTCTTCAAGGGAGGCGTTTCTAACGTGGGCCCTGATGATCTCTTTAACCACTGTTTGTGCCACTCTCTCACTTACTGCGTGTTAGAAAATTTAGCCCTCTTGTATTTCCTGGATGCCATTGGACCTTTTTCCACCTCCACAACTCTGCATGCTGTTTCTTCTGCCTGGACTGCTCTTCTTCCTTCTCGGGGTAATTGCTTCCCAAGTTTCAGATCTCAGTTTAACTATGCCCTCCTCTGGAAGGCCTCATTGACCTCCCAACCTGTGACACATCTCTTACAGTATTTATTGCAATGTTCAATTTGATAATACATCTTCTCCCCTAAATGTAAGCTTCAAAAAATCAAGAACCATGTCTGTTTTATTCACTACTTTTTACTGGGCCTGGATATGTCAAGCATTCAGTAAATACTTGTTGAAGCAATTAGTTAACGCCTACCAGAAGTTTAACATAGTGATCACTAGGCTAACACCAGCTGAAGAGTTTCCATTAATCTTGAATTTATAAAGGCTTCAAGTTTTAAGTGCATATGACTAAACATATACTATGAAATAAACTATATACAATTACTAAATAATTAATGCATATATAATGCAGACATATACATGTAATATACATACATGTATTATAAATGCCTGTGTATATATTAGATATTTATGTACATACATGTGGTCATATATGTACATATTTGATATATGTAAGTATACATATAAGAGGTTCTGTTAATATATATTCTAATATATATTTGATATAAATAGTATATACATATATGTATAATAATATATCTTATATAAGGTAGTAAATCCATATATCTTATATAACATAAATGTGTATAGTATAATTTGGTTCTAATATTCAAATGTAATATTGGAATTAGTGAAACCTTTATGTAGCTGTGACATTGGTGACATCTTTCTCCCAGATGGTCATCCCATTGCTTGTCCTGATCCTGAGTGATTTGTTGATTTTTTTTTCTGTTTCATGAGTTTCTGTATCCAATACCAAACTCCTTCACAATAGTCACACTTTATTTGTTAGCTTCTTTTTTTCCATTGTCCAAAATTCAAGTTTTAAGTGTTCATCATTAAGTATTTTTGCAGCTTAATTATTTTGCTACTTTTAATTGAAAACTAGGTGCTTCAATTCTTTTTTGGAATGAGATTGGGAAATACATTAATAAAAATAAATCAATTTGTCTACAAGTGCATGTCTTCACAAAAAGGATTTTTGGAGCTTTGTTTTTCAATAACAACCTCTTATAAAATGGCTTTTGTCCTAACCAGTTCTTTGGGAATGGCTTCTCCCACTCACTTCTATGTTACGGCAGTGGAATAGATTTAATAGACTATCCTGTCTTTATAAGAAAGAACACAGGATTCTAAAAAAGCACCTCATTTCTCCAAAGAAAACTGGATTGAAGTCATGAATTTCATATTACTTTGTGTGTCAAGTTCTCAAATGTCCTCTTGGCTATAAGCTTTGATGCTGCTTCATGCCCATGAGAAGAGGGTGGCATGGAAAATCCCAGAATTATTAAAAAAACTGTGCTTGTCTACAGAGGGAAGTATTTATATTTTTAACTCTCAATCTTTCCCAATCCTCAATATAAAAGTTACTAAACCTGGCCAGGCGCGGTGGCTCACGCCTGTAATCCTAGAACTCTGGGAAGTCGAGGCAGGCGGATCACTCAAGGTCAGGAGTTCAAAACCAGCCTGAGCAAGAGTGAGACCTTGTCTCTACTAAAAATAGAAAGAAATAATTGGCCAACTAAAAATATATAGAAAAAATTAGCCAGGCACGATGGCACATGCCTGTAGTCCCAGCTACTTGGGAGGCTGAGGCAGGAGGATCACTTGAGCCCAGGAGTTTGAGGTTGCTGTGAGCTAGGCTGACACCACGGCACTCTAGCACAGGCAACAGAGTGAGACTCTGTTTCAAAGAAAAAAAAAGTTACTAAACTTTATATAAGCCAACCAATAGATATTGTTGAATAAATATTGGGGAGTTAGTGCTATTTTTAAGGGAATTGTCAGCAGTACAAAAACAAAATGTTCCAATCAAAGCAATGGTATCAAATTTTAGAAAGAATCACTTTTTGGTCATGAAAATAATTTTTTTATATGACTCTAAGTGAAAGCAAGAATTCTTTCCAGCACAGAGCTGATTTTATGTGAGTTTAAATCTGTTCTTTGTTTTTGCCAATCTCTTGCTTTAAAACACACTAACCAATCAGTCGACCAAAGCTCTACTGGCCATTATATCTACTTGCAAACTAGCAGATTCAATTTTCGACATAACAACACAAAGTAAAATGAAGTGGAATGCTGTGATTTTAAGGGGGCTTTGCCCTCCTTTGTTCTGTGAACTTTGCCAGCTTTCACACCATAGCAGTCTTACAGCCCTTTGTTCAAACTCACAATGTCGAATGTAAAGAATGGCTTTACATTGTCATTTTCTTAGCCGAGGAATCCAAATGCATCAAGAAAAATGCTCATCGAAGCTTGGAACAGAAAGAGGTATTTATTTTACATGTGCTAGTTCTGTATAACTCAGCATCATGAAAAACGGATTGAGATTGCCATCGAGAGTTGAAGTTCTCTTCGGCTCCTATGAATTATGAAGTCCAAACACATGAGCCAACATGATAACCCTTTAAAACATCAGGTACTGATACTGGGGAACATTGAAGATTATCATCTCGTATACTTGAGAAGAGCCAGACGTGGGAGAGATATTGCAGACATGCTATTAGCTCTATCAGATATCTATTAGTCAATTTTTCCACTGACACACCTGGCTGTGCTTTCTGCAGTTTATCTCACTGTGTACAAGAAATACAAATTCTTTCAGGGAAGCAAGTGTGACAGAGCAGAGAGAGCACTGGCCATGCTTGGGAAGGTTTTGTGGCCTACTTGTCATAAGTATAAGTGAAGTCAAGCAGATTTGGATCTGAATCTAAGTCAGGTTGGTCACCTCCTGGCTTTTTGATCTTGGGTAAATTATTAACTTTTCTGTTAATAAAAGTTTTTCATTTGTCAGATAGAGCTGTTGTGAAGAATAAAGTAGACAGTGTTTCTGAAGTGTCTTGTACCGTCCTCCCTCAAAGGGAGAACCTGATACAAGCAGCTGTTGTTATTAAGGTGGGACACCTGCCACATTTTTTCCTGTCGCAATTCTCTAGAGCTCACATGGAATCATTTTCCAAAGGTACATAAAAAAATTATACCAGATGAGCCCAAATAACCTGATCAAGTTTCCAATTGTGTCATTCTATTCATTATTTGCCCCTTGCTCTTTTATTTGACTTAATGGCATCTAACACTTATACAAGAAACATTTAAAGAGTTGAAAGATAAACCAGGAAAGAGTTTTGTGCAAGTATTCAGCAGGGGCAAGGCTGTCACTTGCCTGAATAGTAGATGCCATGGATCTGCTTGAGGGCGACAATACAGGGCAAAAAAGGTAGAGGGAGCAGTAAGGGAATTGAGCAAAGCATGAGAACTGTCAGCATTTCCAAGGGTGTGTCTCTGTGGCCCAGCCGAGAGGGGAGAAATTAGCATCAGTGAGAAAGAGAAAGAGGCACCAGAGATTTTATAAAAATAAAATGGCCGGACATTGCAAAAAAGTTACGGCAATACTAGTCAGAAACTGCATTGCAGAGGCTTCTAGAAAAAAATAAATCTAGGGAGCAATTTTGCAATGCACTCAGAGACAAAGGGTAAAGAGAAGAAAAGAGGATCGCTAGTAATGGAGAAAGAAATCTGGGATGTTGAAAGCTCTTGAAGGGGATTATGCTGCGACAAAGGGAGGCCGGCTGACAGAGGGTGGCTTCCTGAACTTTGTTGTCTGGTTGCCATTACTCTCCTCTTCAAAAAATGTCATCCATTTCATTCAGGGCAGAACAATTTGCCAAATATGCTATTTAAATATTGATTTTAGAACACTTCCTTGATTTGAAAGTACACTACCAAGATTGGCAAAAATCCAAACTCTTTCTGTAGCCTTTGTCCTGATTTATAGGGTAGTTTTTTTCTACCAAAGATAAAAATGGAAGAAGAGCAGAATGTAAAACTGCACAAAACACATGATTCCTCATAATAAAATGCATTGGCTAGAGATATTCTAAAGAGTATGTCATTTTATTCAAGGGATTCTGATTATCTTTTCAGACAAAGATGTCTGAAAATTACTGTTTCTTTCTTTAATAGGAACATTTGAAGAATGGAAAGGGAAGGTTAAAAGAATGCTACATAAAATTAATTTTTCTTATGTATGAATAATTTTTGGCTAATGCCACTGATTTCTGTTATACCACATACACACAGACATTAACTTTTACAATTTAATGATAAAATGTTTGAAAAAAGGAAGTTGCTAAAAATGAATGTGGTCACTTCTCTTTCCCTGCTTATCCTGGCAATTCCTGGCACATAGTTGGAACTCAATAAATATTTGTTACATGAATGAATAAATAAAGCCCTAGAGAAATTAAACTAACAAGTGAATTCTTTAATTATCACCAGATGAGTACTACTTGGGCCAAAAAATCCTGAGGTCATTATGAATTGAATCTCATGGTTTGGGGCACCTCAGCCTGAATTCAGAGACTTGATACTGATAAACATAAGTAACTTGGTTTATAATCAACCGTGAAAAGAAATCAGCCTGTTTATTATGAAGAGAGAAAAGAAAGCAATCTAACTCCGTATGTGGCTCTGTTGTTCCGTGTGTGTGGGTGTTCATGTTCGTCCTTCCGAAGTTTTCTCAATGATACATCCTCAGGTGACCATCACTGGTTTAGATAAACCTCTTTAGAGAGGACTACTGGTGTGACCACAGCTGAAGAAAATACATCTAAAGCCTGAAGTAGTCTGTTTTGCATAGTGTTTCTATAATTGAATATTTTTTAAAGCTGTCTCTCCTAGCAATGATATTTTTCTTGGAATGGTTAGTAAATTACCTTTGAATCTTAAAATATGTAATGGGGCAAAATTACGTACGAAAAGCACTTCAAAACTAGACCCACCCTTCCTCATTCCTTAACTATCTTATGCTCAAGTAACTTCTAGATCTTCCTCCTTCATGTCTTTCCTCTCCCTTCCCACAATGCAGACTCCAATCCACTCTAACAAATACCTTTGTCACGTGGCTGCCATTCTAAAGAATTGATAGTAGCCTCTCAATAAAACATGGCAGGGGAAAAAAAAGCATAACATTATTTGGTGGAAATCATTAAAATGAATATGAAAATATGATAAAAATGATACATCAAGTATAAAACTATTAAAATGGTTGCCACTCAAAACAGAGACAAGGAGAAAGACATAACAAAATTTCTGCCAATTCAAAGAGACAAAAATAGCACTTGCATATTCCCTGGATGAGAAGCAAAGTGTAGATTTCTTTGAAAATAAGGGATAAGGTTCTAAGAGACCTAAAAAGGGTCCTTTACTTGGTCCTTCAAAGATTAGCAATGGACGAAGGGGAAACATTTTTGTGGGGGTCTATCTCTGCAGGGTAGAAGGAAGAACGTGAGAGGAGAACTGACGTGGTATCTCTAGATACTAAGTGTCATTTTTCTGAGAACAACCTAGATATGCTGCCTGGCAGGTAAGGAGGGAAGAAAGATGAAGAAAAAAGTGAAACAGCAACTGTTGTGAGCACAGAAAATACACACCCTACCCCACACAAAAATGCAGAGAGACGCCTGTGTCCTCGAGCAACACTGGCTCATAGACTTTTCTACAGTGGTGGAAATGATCTACATCTGTGCTGCCTGATATGGTAACCCAGTATCCATTGTTAATTAATTTAAATTCAATTTTAATAGTTTCAGAAGCTATTCTTTATGGTTTCAAGGAAATTTTTAAAAATCCCTCTGAAAAACTAGTTTACAAAAAGATATAAAAAAAAATCAAGAGTTAATAAAGCATGGAAAGGTGACAGCTCAGCTGGAAAAGCAAAGAGGAAATTTGAAGATAATAAAATAATCTGAGAAATTAAAACTAATTAGAAGCAGTAAGAAGTAGACTAGATGCTGCTGAAATACAGTCAGATATATAAAGAAAACACGTGAGAAAATAGTACAGATGGTGAAGAAGAAACACAGAAAGGTAAGTAAATAAGATAAATGCAATTGATTTGGAGGCAGATTCCATGCACACATGATAAACTTCTCTTTACCGGAAAATACAACCAACGAATAAAACCAAAAATATATTCAAGTATATATTGTAAAATCTTTCTGAAATGAAGGAAAATATAAATACGTTGATGTCATAATTATGTTTCAAGAAAATTTAATGCAGAATGACCAATTTTAAGACATGCCTGAGAATTTATTAAAATTCAAGAATAAAGAAAAAATTCATTGAGCATCAAAATTGAAAAAGCAAATCACCTAAAAGTTAAAGGGAAAAAAATCCACAGGATGGCCTCAGGAACCTTATCTGCACTGTTTTCAGTGCCAGATCCCAGAATGTCTACAGACTTCCAGGAGGAAAAAAAACATGGACTCCAAATTTTATATCAGCCAAACAGTTATTTATAGACATAAACATAATAGAATGCTATTCACAAAGGATCAAAGCTCAGTGAATATGGAATTCAAAAGTAGGTCTGTAAAAATTGCTTGGTAATGAAGCAAGTCAACAATGAGATGAATGAAGAAAACAAACAAAAATCACAGAATTGAAGAAGCTGTAATTGATGGTGGGCAGGAAATCCGTTCGAATGTAGAACGAATGCACCTGTGACAAGGTAGGACACAGAAAGTAACTATTAAGAATATTAACAACATAAGAATGAAGATAAATATTCTAGAACTTGGTTTGTAAAGGGAAAAAGTGAGGGAAGGAAATCTAAGAACACAAACTCTTTTATCCATCATAGGAAGAAATCATGATATAATTTCTAAAATTGATAAATTAGACAGCAATGATAGATTTTCTGTTTACTGTAAGTATAGGAAAATCAATCAACTTAGGTTAACTTGAAGCAAAAAGGTGAATTAGAAAAACCATTTCATGAGAACCAAGAATTAGAAAGAATTGCCAGAGCAAGCAAGTAACACAAAGAAATAAAAAAACACAGGATTTATCTTTCAAATCAGATCGTGTTCCCATATTTTTCCTTCTCTCTCTCTCTCTCTCTCTCCCCCTGTCTCTCCAATTAACTTCCTCCAGCTCACATAGAAGAAAGTATGGGTACAGTCTCTGGAATTTATTATATGTTATTACTTTAGTCTTCAGTCCTGATTGCTTTTTCTCATTTTCAGTTCTAATATTCTGAGGGAATTGGAAGTCATTATGTTAAGTGAAATTAGCCAGGCACAGAAAAACAAATCTCACATATTTTCACTCACATGTGGGAGATAAAAAAGTTGATCTCATGGTGGGAGAGGGTGAAGAGAGGTTGGTTAATGGGTACAAATATACAGTTAGAAAGGAATAATTTCTAATGTTCAAAAACAGAGTAGGGCGACTGTTGTTAACAATAATTTATTCTTTATTTTAAAATAGTGAGAAGATTTGAAATGTTCCCAAAACAAAGAAATGATAAACCAGGCATACTGGCACGTGCCTATGGTCCCAGATACTTGAGAGGCTGAGACAGAAGGATAGCTTGAGCCTAGGAGTTCAAGGCTAGAGTGAGCTATGAGCTATGATCATGCCACTGCATTCCAGCCTGGGTGACAGAGACTTCGTTCCTAAGAAAAAAAAAGAAATGATAAATAATATATGTGAGGTAGTAGGTATCCTAATTACCGTGATTTGATAATCACAGTTTATATGCATATATCAAAATATCCCATGTACCCCATGTATCACATGTATTGATACATTTTATTATGTCTCAATAAAAAAATAAAATTCCAACATTATAATTTTAAAAATAGCTTAAAATAAAATCCTGAGGGAAGTATTTTCATTGGCCTACTTAGATCAGGTGTTCAATTTTGAACCAATAGATTATGACAGGAAACAGTTGAAGGCAGAGATTGTGATTTGCCCAGCTTGCCTCCCAAATACATCACTGAACCTATCCACTGTGGCCTGGACGCCACGGCAGAGGTGAGGTGAGGGTAGAGTCGGGGTGGAGGGTTCATGGAAGAAAAAGATTATTGAAAAATAATAATAAATTTAAGTCGTATTGTCTCCAATATAATCAGAGACACCACTTATGGCTTTCACCGCATTCCGTAATGTTATTCACTAGCCGTGTCCAGTGTCTCCCCTTTCCCAGCTGCTTTTGTCCAGGAAGTTGTGCTTGGCAGTGAAAGGCCCTTCAGAACCTTTTTTTCTGCTAAGGCACAGAGATAGAAAGATTCAGGCTGCTCCATCAGCCTGGGTGCCCGGATGTTTACAAACAGCAAACCCCTCCTGCCAACCTGTGATGGTGCATGTGCTCTGAGGAACTTACCTTTGTTGTTTTAAGCCACTGAGATTGGATGGCATTTTGTTACCCCAGCGTTACTGACTGATGCTCCCTCTTTTCCCTCCCTTTACCGCGGTGGCTGTGCACTGCGCACTGGCTGCCTACTGCACCGTGGCTGAACGGTTCTACCCCACTGCATCCTGCTGCTCTTCTTCCTCTCCCGCTGGTAGGGAAACACTCTCTACCTCTCTGCCACTCTTTCAGAGGAGATTCCCACAAAGGCAATTGAGGCCCTGATGACAGTCAACTTCTTTATATTTCAGGCATCTTTCCAAAGAAAGCAGACCCTGGGCCCTGGGACGGAGGGTGGTGAAGCACAGATCTGCAAGCACCTCTTCCCTAAGGCCACAACCTGGTCCAAAATTTTAGTTGATTTAACTTAATTTGTCATATGCTCCCAGATTTATTCTACACCTAAAAATTTTATTTCAGAGCCCAAGATGTCTCTTCCTCCTGACTCTCATGTGGCATATTTCAATGATCTGTTTTCCTAAACCGTCTGACCTCCCAGGGCTATTGCTGATGTCATATAACGTGGTGATAAATTCTAATGAAAGGAATTTGACAGAGAAAATCTTTATAAACTAAATGGGAAAGGACAAAATAAGTAAAAGGTTTACTTTTAATAAAGGACTTACTATCAGTGGGCTAAAGCAGTGGTTCTCAGCTGGCTAATAATTGCTATTTCCCCAGGGAATATATATTTTTCAATGTCTGGAGACTTCTTTGGTGTCACAACTAGGGGAATTGTTGTTACTGGCATCTAGTGGGTAGAGGCCGCGGACGCTGCTAAACATCCTGCAATGCACAGGACAACTGTTCACGACAAAGAATTATCTGGCCCCAAATATCCCTAGTTCTGGGGTTGAAAAAGCCTGGGCTAAAGTCAGGGTTTAATTAGATATTAGTGTCTTTAGGAATTTGCTACTCTGGATGCTACCACATGGCTCCTCTCTAAACACAACATACTCATTCTACTTGAGATAATACTTCTTGTGTTGCAGCCACCATAGGAAATGACACAATCAGAGAGTAGCACAAAGGAAATGGCACAATACTGACAGCAAATACCATTACTGCAATAGCCACCAAAGCTCTTGGGGAAGTCCTATATTTTCACCATTATTTGTTACCTGATTGAAAAAAGAGGAAGGGTGACTTCCTCCTAAGAGAGTCTATAAATTGTTTCATCATTCTCTTTAAAAAGACCTGGATCTTGCAAGTTTAATCGTAATGTATTCTCAGGAAGTTAGAGATGATATCTGGATCATGATTTCATTTTTAAAAATGTTGACCTCAATTTTTAATACTCCTGAGGGCCTGAAATGAGGATACAGAACACGATAATCTTGTTCTCCTAAACAGAAGTTGAGCCAATAACATAGGGTACTTTATAAACCAGATAATTTCTGGTGTCCTGGAGCTAAAGAAACTGCTGGCACATCTTGCAAAATCACAGCTGTTTCAGTCTCATTTAGTGACTGGCCCCACTCTCTGCAGCCCCATTCGCCTTTTGAAATACAGCACAGCTAGCTCTTCTGCAGCATGTGATTAAAGCCACTGACAAGGGAGGTTTTCTTTATTTTCTAGCTCTTTGTCAAAGCTTTAGAAATCTTGACAAGTACTGCTAAGAAATACAGATTGATTTGTTTAGAAATTAATGTGCAAGGAATTGTGTGTATTTTTATCAACATAATAAATACAGTTTGGAATCGTGAGAGTAAAAAGGTACCATTCTAAGATTAAAAAAATGTTGAACTCATTTAACCGCATGCAATGCTGTTTTAAGAAAGGATTTCTGTGACTTCACTCACTTACCATGTGCATTTTTAGGTTGCGAAATAGACTGCCAGCAACCCTTCTGAGTCAGACCTTTCTTATAGCGGAGCCCTGTCCCAAAGGACTAAAGAGCTTAAAAATGAGAGAAGATGCCATATTTTGACATAAGACAGCTGTGTGTGAATGGGAAAAGGGGTGAAATGTGAAGTGAGCAGGCATAGACACTCTGAACTCCTCTTGACAAACTAAAGGAGCTGTAAAAGTGTTACATCTCTTTGCATAAATGTCAAGAAATAATTGTGTTGGGAAAAGTTCATTTGTTTTATAAAAAGCAGCAGCATTATGGAAATGCCCAGAAAACAACTGGCAGTAAATCAAATTAAGTTCATTCAATAGTATACATTTCCTAAGCTTCTCTCATACTCTAAAACACTATTTTCAAAGTGACTGTGTGGGATCTTCTGCATATCAGAGAAAATAAATCAGGTAACTGATAATTTTAGTAAAATAAAGATTAAGTGAAAATAAACTCAAAGGATTTCATTCTATAGTTCATTAAGTAAATGGTAGTGAAGTGAGGATTGATGGTAGGGGCTGAAAATGTTTAAGAATAATTGCTAAAGTAAATGGTTCCCCAACTTTCATTGGCAAATAAAGTATCTCATTAAATATTTTTTTTCCAAACTTAAATTTTCACCTTTGCATAAAAACAAAACTTTTAAAATATATTAGTTGAATGTCTTTCAATTGTACATAGCAAAATTTCTCATCTTCTAAATGCACTGGAAAGCTAACATTCTCACCCAGGGAGACCATAGACCCGGGAAAGAAGCATTTTATAAATGGGTGTCCACAAGTCTGAGAGGCCCTTGAAATTATGCACAGAATCATATAAACAGACTGGACTTTCAATCAGCTTCTCAAAGTGATCCAGATCTCATAAAAGTTTAAATACCACTGGTACAACACAAAATATAAGTTAATACATTTTTGATTAATCGATGTATTCATTATGAGCATCTGGAACGTCCCACACACTGGAACACAGTGGTGTCTGCAGGACACCTAGCCACAAAATTGCCTAGCCACAAAATTACTCCAAATTATCATTTTGAGGAGTATTAGTCAACAATAGAGTCTACAGATAGAGTCAAACTCTTACTGTGAGAACAAAAACCCCTCTCTAGTCTGAGAGTTTTTATTTCTGGACATTTCTCAAAAAAAATTGATTTCCTTAATTTTTGCTACTAAAGATATAACTTAAAGCCCAATTACAGGTCTCAAATGAAGTTTGCTCATTAATTTGTGTATCCGCATTGTCTACTATAGTGCATAGCACATAGCAGAATCTCAATTAACTGTGCAATGTGATTATCACAAATTTTCACAGAATGAGTAGCTTTTTTTGCTTATTCTGTTCTCTTAAAGTTCACAAAGTGCCCTAAAATTATTACTATAAATGAATATGCCTATGTACGATCTTCAGGTCCTAGTTTTATCTTGGTAAATAATGAATCTCTGAGAAAGTTTTGGCTTTCTAATTTTCTAAGTCAGTTCCAACTTTGAAAATTCTATGTCAACCATTTGTGGAAATTGGAGCAAAACACTTTGCCTCACTAAGCTTCAGTTTCTTCATCCAGAGGATGAGGTTATTGGACAAGATGCTGACTTCATGGTACCATTCAGTTATAAAATTTTATACGTTCATGTTTTGAAAGTATGTTAAAGTAAAATTTTCAAAAATTTAAAATCATGACTCTCAGGCAAATAAAATTATATGACTCTGTGGTCTGAAGTTTATTAAAGCAAAATTTTCAAAAAGGTAAAACTCTGATTTCTATGCAAATGTAAAATGAATATATGTTAAAGATTTTATTCAAATGATTAATTAATGAGGGGATCTGTAAGGTGGTAAAACCACTTAAGAATATTTCAAAAGCTAAATATTTATAGGCAACATTAGGATAAGATTACTGGACTTGTTTTAAAACTGGTTAATGTCCAACAGAGTAATAAATGAGGGTTATTTTTTCCACCAGAAAAATATTATATGCATCTCTTTGGAACAAAATCTGCAAATTAACCTCTTCCCTATTACATTGTTAAATAGTCTAGTCAATAGAAAATCAAGCCCAGCATAGCACTAAAAGAAGACCCCAAAATCTCTTCTGTCTATTTCCAAGTTTCAGATAATTTTCCTGACAAGTCAAGTCAAATTACTTTTCATGAATGAAAGTTCTTGAATTGTTGATTATACTACTTAATTTTTAGAGAAAGATCTTTATCATTTTTATTTGACCCATGTTTAATTTCCATATCATTTTCAAATTAGTGCTCTAAATGTGCCTTACCTACTTCTGTGCTGAGATAAACATAACTGTTTCATAAGACAGTGCATAAATAAATCTACATCTAAGTATTTTATTTGTTATATATGAAGTAAAGTATATTTAAAGGCACAACAGAATAAACAAACTAGTATACAACTCCAGGGAGCATAAATATTTTGAAAATAAGTCTAAGATATTAAATATTTTGGAAATAAGTCTAAGGTATTTTATATTTTGAAAATAAGTCTAAGTTATTTTATATTTTTATAAGCTTCCTGTGTGCTTAATAAACCTAATGACTATGACTATGATAAAGAAAACTTTAAACTTAATTATAAGACCCACTCCAAGCAAAGAAAGAGAAACCAAAAATTAAATCTTTTATATTTTATAATATCTGCTAACTAGTTTGCTAACTACCTAAAATCGTACTATATGTACACCAAGAGAAGCATAATGATCACACATGAGGATATCAAACATATTTACACACAAACACAATCCAACAAAATATTTGACTATTTGATTGCTTCTTTTTTCATAGATAAAGGTAGCAAACATTCCTCTGTACTTAGCTTTGAAAACTAACACATCCACAAAAGAAAATGAACCCATCTACAAAAGAAAAGGCACACATATTTAATTTCTAATGTTTTATTACAGATTTTAAAGATACAAATTTATTTTCGTATCATTAGCTTAAAGAAAATAAGTCACACAAGACTAAGCTTTTGCATGTCTGCTAAGGTAAATTATGTTTTAAATTTGTTATCAAGTTATAAATAAACCACATACTGCGCTTATATGAACCAAACCACAGCATAATGTGAGCGCATTTGAAATGCAGAGTATTCTCATTGTTTCCATAAGAGAAAAGAATATTACTTATTAGGATTAAAAGCCTGGCCTTCAGCTATCCATTAGTGAAAAATAATCAATCATGAATTATTCATTGGTTACAAAACAAAATACATTGTTAAAAAGCAAAGGTGATTAAAATAAACATGTTCCTGGACCTTTCATTTATTATTAAGCATTTTGGAATAACTGGAGGCAAATAAACAAAGACCTGCACATGGTATAACTGAGCTGCCCAAAAGCAGTGTAGCTGGAGACCCGAAACTAAAGCTACCTTCTGAAAGCCTGCAAATCCCACGAGCAATGTCACAGATTGGGATAGAGATGGTAAATTTTATAAAAAGCAAGTTAAAATGTCAATATGCCACTTTGATAAGACAAGGTGTAAGGCAACTTGCCAAAAGAGTTATTTCAAGTTGGTGGCCCAGTCAAAGTAGAAACTCCAGTCTCCAAACTTTTATTAGGCCAATTTTCATTAAGAGGATGATTTATGAGAGACAAAAAAGATATTAAAAAGCCTAGAGAGAGCAAGTAAAAGGGGAAACCTCAGGGGAGCCAAGGAGTACCATAAATTCGTGAGAACCGGGGAGGCACTCAGGCCTACAAAAGGAAATTGAAGAGGAGGATGGTCCAGAGATCATTCATCCCAGGGCGAGTGCAGCAGATAAGGGCACTAAAAGTAGCAGTTGAATGTGAGCCTAGAAAAGTCATAATTAAATGATCAAATGATCTCTCTCCTCCATCTTCTCTTGTATGTAACATGTTATTTTGACATTTTGTTCCATACACACTTGTATAAATTAGAATCTTTAAATGTGTTCTCTTTGTTAAAATCTAGCCTCTACTGTAAACAGTTGTCATTCACACTGATACGAGTTACCCTTGATTGGAACACAGAAAATGTGGTACACTTTAGCAATAACAGCCAGAATTGAGAAAAGGCAGTATGGAATGTATTATAAACATTCTTACATTGTATTTTTAAACTTTCAGGAATTGAAAAAGTCACTAAGTGAGCTTTTCAGTAAGGAGTAGGGTGTGTAAGGGTAGGAGCGTAATGATAATTTGGTCTAAATTTGAAACCTTTAGATGAATATCTGTCATACATGATGATCTTGGGTATTGTCCTTCCAACCTAATCTAAAAGGTGGAAAAGTGGCAGAGGGAGTTTGGGGAGAATTATCTGAGGCTTAATATTGTCTAAGTTCACTGTTTTAGCTCTAGTCATATTCTTTTATTGAGGAGAATTGATCGGAGTCAGGTTTTAATTTATTTTATTCGTATTTCTCATATTAGAATAAGCCAGACAATATATTTAAGCACACTCAACATCTGGACCTATTCTCAATATCTGGGCAATATTAATTAAATCAGATTAAATATAATTACATAGAACAAACTTTAAGAAATCTATTATAAATAAAATGCACAGAAATTATAGTATGTTCTTTGTAAAAATTATAAAATTTTTAACAGAAATACATCCATTTTAAAAAGATACTCTATAAGGACATTTTCAAATAGGTAACTTCATACCTTAGAGTTGTTTAATTTCTAAGCACTAGAAATAAATTGGACCAAAATTGAAAGAGCAAAACTATTCAATATATAAATTGTCAGATGTGGATGATTTTTGTACTGACAACAAAATACATTTCTAAAATGTGATGGAAAATATGATTTTGCTGCTTAAATGGCTGATTATATGTAGATATAACAGAAAATGTACTGATGATTTTGCAAATAAACCAGCATTTCTATTTAAATGTATTGCAGGCTCTGAAGCTCTCACAGACCATGTGCCTTTCCTTCCAATGTAGAATTGCTTTTGGGTGGTGCGGGGACAGCTCTGTTTTAATAATCAGCAACAGAAGAATTAATATTTGATCAAAACAGTCAAAATGGCATAAAATATGATTTATTAATGGAGTCAGTACCTCTAGTTTACACTGTTCTATTAAATGACATGATAAATGTTTTTAAAAGTTAGCTAGAATAATAATTGGAACTATTCTGTAATCAGGTGTTGAGACTCACATAACATGATGTTAGAGAAAAATATAAACAAATATTTCTTGAGCAGTATGCATTTTAAAATCTTTTTAAGTCTGCATACAGTGTTCAGGCCCGTAATAGCTACTTGGTTAAATTCATTTATTTTATGTATTCATCTACACTGCCTCATTCCTAAAAGGACTTGACGTTGATGGGCTTGATTTAAAAACAGAAACACAGATGCATAAATACATGGAGCACTCTAGCCAGGAGATCCTTTGTCATTCATTCATTGGTAATACTTTGGCCCCATGGGCATTGATGTAGGTGATGAGAATTTTGGCTCTCCGCTCAATTACATCAATAAGCTTTTCAATTCCTTGTCTCCCTCCTTGACTTTCCCAATAAACTTTATCAAGAAACAGAGATTGAAGGAGTTTCTGCCGTAAGTGCTGGCTCTTCAAAACAGAAACTGCAGATTCGGGAAACCTGAAAAGATAAAATGATATTTCGTTCTTGGTAATTGCTTGGGAATATTATTCCTTACTCAATTGCCCTTCATTAATCTGGCATAAATTACACTATCAAATGGTACCTTTGAGAACAAAAACCTTTTTGTCACTGCCAGACTGACACTTCTCTTAATAATAATACGCTGGAAGAATGCATTTCAAGTGAACTGAATTTTCTATACCATTCAGACCTTGACATACTAACATCTTACTTAAAGGTCATTATATGCAGTAAGAGAGGCAGAGAATTAGAAAGGAGTCTATCAGACCAGCAGAAATACTCTCTTCAATCTTAAACTCATTTTGCTCATGGAAACCCTTTAATCTGTCAAGTAGAATAGCATCTTCCCAAGTGTTAAGGTGAGGTTTTATGCAAGAAAAGCTGACAGGCAAAAGGATGATGATTTCAGTAAAACGTTCTTTCTCAGTAGAAGTTACACAACTGAATTTAATGTGAAATAATCCAGAATGTGTGTACCAAAATGAGAAAAGAATCATTAAAAAATGCCCAAGTAAAGAATTGTCTTTGATTCAGATCATACTTCAGGAATTCTGAGCATTTGGGAGCATTTTATTTAACTGGCTATTAAGCTGTTTTCAAATAAATTTAGCAAAACCCGAGTTTTAGAGCCCTGGCATTCCACAATGGACATCTCTCTGGAAAACCTAGAGACATTTTAGGACGGTCCTTGCTGAATTACCTTAAGAAAGCACACCATGCTTGCCCTTCTTCATCGGGAAATTATAAAGCCAGGACTCTAGCATATACATTATCTGAACAACTTAGCAAAATTTCTGGATCAAAAGCATAAGTAGTATTTTGCTCAATGCCCAATTTGGCCTCTTCCAGCTTTCATTTAAATGCTAATGAAAGCACAGTAAAAATATTGGGGTTTAATAGTGATTTTCAAATAAACTCAGTTGTACCTTAAAAACTATGGCAAGAATATATATACTGGTTTGAAGGGCACACTTTGCCAGAAATTTTAGGCCTTCTAAGCACCTTTCCAAATGTCGACGGAGCACAGCGAAGATGGAACACAGGGTGCATGAATGCGAGGGACCAGGTGCTCCAACAGCTCTGATGCTGCAGAAAGACCAGTGGCCACAGAGCTGGACGCTCATAATGAGTCTGAGTAGGTGTGGAATTAAAGAACGCTTATAAAGTGCTCTATGTTCCCCGAAGACATTACTATATAACTTAATGGCTATAGTATTAAGTAGCATTTTTGCTCTATGGAGTATTAATAATCCATGATTTGTAAATTCAATGGCCCTTGAACTAATTTAGCTGCAGCAGAATATATGAGATGAAACTTAAAACCATAGATCTCTTTAGTGACTAATCCTTTTCATAAAAGAAAGCAAAAATACTACCTGTCTGTGTATTATGTTGATTAATAGGAATATTCAATGCATAAATCTGGGATTAGCAAAGTCTTCATTTTTGCTTTTCAGTGTGTGAATTATACATTCAAAGAAGATTTAACTTCAAACCCATTATTCCTTATAATGCATTTAAAGTTAAATCTTCTTTGAAAGAATAAATGAATGTTCATATTTATATGAATGTATGAAATGGATGGACTATATTCTCCAGGCATTCTTTACTGTAAGTAGGAATTTAGGGATTTAAAGAGATCCTGTAATATCAACTCAGTAAGTGAAGTCTTAGGAATGTAAATTTCCCTGTACATAAAATTTCCTTAGCTTAGACATTTAAAAGAGAGACATATTCTGCCATATTCTGCTACATATTCTGCCTTCAATCCACAAAGATACATGAGGAACAGGTATCAACAGGGCAGGACATGGCAAAAACTCATGAAAATGGACTTATGAAACTCCCACAGGAACAGTATTGCTTTTAATGTTAAAGTAAATAAAATCCACATTACCTAAGTCATGGTGTTTCAAAAGAATGAAATATGCTCCAGAATATTATTAACAAGAGTAACAGTAACAGAGCATGAACACCACAGGTTATTGCAGAAAAAATACCTTGGACTTGGATTTGGAAGATCTGGGTTCTAATTTCAATTTTAGACTTGCTCATGTGCTTCCTAGCAATCACTTAACTTCGCACAGCTGGTTAGCTATTTTACTAATGCACCCTCTATTTTTTTTTTTTTTTTTTTGAGACAGAGTCTCACTCTGTTGCCCAGGCTAGAGTGCCATGGAATCAGCCCAGCTCGCAGCTCCTGGGCTCCTGGGCTCAAGCAATCCTTCTACCTCAGCCTCCTAAGTAGCTGGGACTACAGGCATGCGCCACCATGCCTGGCTAATTTTTTCTATATATTTTAGTTAGCCAATTAATTTCTTTCTATTTTTAGTAGAGACGGGGACTTGCTCTTGCTCAGGCTGGTCTCGAACTCCTGAACTCAAACGATCCTCCCGTCTCGGCCTCCCAGAGTGCTAGGATTACAGGCGTGAGCCACCGCGCCCGGCCTGCACCCTCTATTTTTAAGTCTCCAACCTATCCCTATCCCGGTTTCTTCGTCAATCTGGTTTCTGACTAAGGTAGAAAGCATATGGAGGATGGCTCCACTCACTACGAGGCAAAGCTTGAAATCGAGCCACAAGTTCCATAGCTGGGGTTGAATAGTTCACACTTTATAGCTGGGTTTCTGCCATTACTAAGCGTCTTAATTTCCTTTATTTCCAAATAGATGTAAGATCAATAGTGTCACAAGCAACCACTGTGTTCTAACTTCTGCAGTGCAGAACTCCTTCTTTAGTTCCACACTGGTCCTCTGTCCGCACTGCATTCTTTCTGAGCTCTGACAGATGTCCCTAAAGTTTTAAGATTTCCCTTGAACTATTATTGGTCAACCCTAAATATAGAAATACTTCTTCCTCCCTAACTAGCTTCCATCAACCCTCTCTTTCAGGTGTTAGATACTTTTCCCCATAATCTATGTCTACTGGAAGTATTTCCAAATGCTCGAAAATTCTCCTTTCTGAATTTAACAGTCAGCTGTCCTTTGATCCTGCGCCCTGCTCACCAGATTGGCTCTCATTTTCTACCTCATTCATAAAAGTCAATCCAGTTCATTATGAATTTGGGCACCCTGCCATGTCAATATTTGCATGTCTATTAGATCCCCACCATGTCCTATTCTGTGCCTAATAATGGAGCCTCTGCCACCTGCACATCCCTGCTCTGCCAGTTCCCATTCCAGAGATCCCTGCGTTTTCCCAACCTAACCCACATGAATTTTCACAATGAATTTGAAGCATAATGGATGTGCTTTGTAGGTGGTATGGGCTAGTGATAGAGATGCCATGGCTGCACTATTGGTTTGGTTCCACTTGGTTTTGTTTCCCTTCTCTGGGTCTCCCTTCCCAGATTCCACATTCACAATTACTTTCAAGGGTTAAAGCAATCAGACATAGGGTGTGAGTTTTCTCAGAATCTTACTACTTATCTAATACAAATGCGATGTCCTGCAGATGTTACTACATCATAAAACTTACTCTTTGATGCCTTCTAACAACTTGAAGTTTAAATTATCTTCACTTCTGTCAAAGAAACCTTTATTGTCTATAAAGACCAAATGCCTTGGGTCATGCTTTCGCTGGACAATGTGTGCCAGAGCTGCAGAATCTTGGTCATTGCATTTTGGCCTCAATCCATTCTGTACACAGGCGTCTTCCTTTCGAGGTCTGAATCCACAGCAATTTGTATCTAAACGATTATAAATCTGAAAATGGGGGGGGAGAAAAAGCCCAAGATGCTGAGTAAAAACAAAACTTGGAAAAGTTAGAAGATTTCCAAAGACAAGTGCTTTCTGAATAGCTGAACTGCCAGAATCTAAGAGGGCCAGGCTCATTTAATTAAAGGCAACTGTCAGAATAAGTCCAAGGTTCACATCCTTCTGACTCAGCCATGGTTATAAGCATTTCCAGCTTCTGCTAATAGCTCCAAAGTCAGATCATCCAAGTTAGACATCTCCACCCTTAATATTCAAAGTTCCCACTGACTTCACATACAGACACATGGCCAACAGAATCTCTGGCTCCATTCATGACAGAAGAGACACCGTTGTACTTTCACATGGCCAGAAGGTTATATCTTGTTTTCTCCCTTGGGTTGGTTATGGAAAATCTGAGTTACTTCATTGGCACTAAAAGTTTATTGCATCCCCTAACCTATCTGGATTTCAGTGTTACTGTAATCTAACCTGAAATAGCATAGAATAAATCTATTGAAAAGATGTGAGATCCAATAATGAAAACTAAAAACACTATCTATATGAAGGCCACAGCTAGATTCTGAATAAGAGTGTAAAATGAACAAAATGAGCCTATTGGGGTTTATTATGGGGATTAGAGATATCACCCTATAAAAAAGAGGGTAATAAGATCAATTAGAAAAAGGAGAATTACAGAATTTCATTTCTTTTGGGCAAGGAAGGAAATAATATTTATTAATCAGTGTAAAATAAAGCCTGGGCTCAGGAATTAGATAAATTTAAGTCAAATCTTTACTTTCACTCTTGTTAGCTCTGTGACCTTGTGTAGATTTCTTTACATCATTGACTGTCAGTTTAATTACCTGGGTAATGGGAATGATACTCTTTACCTTGCACAATTGGTAGAAAGATTAATGAAAATATTTGTACACTTTCCATCCCTGACCTGAGCAACTATGAGATACTAAAAAAAGGAGAACTGTTATTACTCATGCTGAGCCACACATACACACTATGTGAGGTGATTTATCTCAAAACAAGCTTCCAAGGCAAAGGGTAATTTATCCATTTTAAATGAAGAAAAAATGAGCCTCAAAGAGGTTAAATAACCTACCCTTGGCAGAACATTAGTAAGCAGCAAGTTAGGATTTAGACATAGATCTGTTTGTCTCCAAAATTTCATGATTTTTCCTCCCAATACATCATGTTGACTGTTTTAAGGCTAATCAAAGATGTATATATGCACACATTTCAAAAGATGGCCAGACAGAATTTTATTCTTTTTCTCCCTCATCTGTGTTTTTTCCATTCCCATGGAGCATCTACTTTAGGAGGCCAGTTATTCAGAAAGGGATATAGAAAAGCAGCACTGAAATTTCACCTACTTTGAAACAATCATTCATTCATTCATCCAACAAGCATCCATCCATTCATCCAAGAATGAATTCATTCATTCAAACATCCAACAAGAAGATGTTTATAGAACATCTTCTACCTCCTATCAGTGAGCTGGGCACCAAGGCAAATGTTGCCCACAGCTAGCACCTGCCCATCATCACCACTTCCAAAGGAAAATGAAGTGGCCATTCAATTTTGCCTTACTAAGCCACAGCAGACTTCAAGAACTGGGCAAATTGCCTTCCTCCCTGTTTTTTGCATGTAAGTGGACTTTGTCTCCAATAGCATGTTTTGAAAGCAAGGACTGTGAGAGAAGTTAGCACAAGCCAGTTTTCTTTGAAGTTTTTGTAAAGCCAGTCACTGGGGGCGGGCCTGGTGAGTGCACAACCACGCATTTGCACAACTCAGAGGGCACGCTCCTGGTCTAGAAACAATCAGCAGCTAAGGAGGGCTCTGTCAGGACTACTTCCAGGCAGTTGGTCCCTAGAGCCATAATTCAAATCCATGGTTTATCCTAAAGGTCCCATAGGCTGACTCCAGGGACCAGTGAGTTACCACTGCTTGTCAGTGTGCATGTGTTGGACGTAAGCATAGAAGTTTTCCCAAAGGTGAGCAAGGGTAACCCAAGCAAATCCTTGTAAGTTAGAAGAGCATATGAAATGAAGAAAACATAAATTAGAAACTATTAGAAAAATGTATTGAGCCCTTTCTCCTCAAACAATGTCATTCATTTTATATGGTAACTTCACCGCCTTTGAATGTAAGAGAAATCAAGTGATATAAAAGAGACTGTTTCTGATTGCTGATTATTTAAGGTAAGGTCAGAAAGAATATGAAAAATAACTTTTCCAAAAACTGCTTCTCACCTAATCTCCCTTTGTATATACATTAGCTAATAATTCTCAAATAATCTCTATACTACCATTTTTCCACCATCATCATGTATTTATATCCAGTTATATGAACATTTACATACGGGAAAAACTAAATCTTATTTAATTTTGACCACAGCATTGAGATCTACTATATTGGACATATGTGTTTAGAATTTAATCCTTAAGGACAAATCTACCAACCGTTTCCTAAATACTGCTCCAAATCCTCTAAGTTCTTCCTTCATTGTTGATTTCATAGTAGTAGGGAAAGGATTAAGGCACATAGTTACATTTGTATTGTAAACCCAGGTGTAGCAGCCAATTTTTTTTTTTTTTTGGTATTTTTACCAAAATATTGGTAAAATTATTTACCAGTGGGGTATTTTTAGATATATTTCCTTTTTCTGAAGTTTTTTTTTTTAAATTCCATTTTCCTTTGGTACTATTAGTTTTACCTATAGGAAAAATGTACTGCATTGTTTCTACAGTAAAGCCATGAATATCAAATATATTAATGTTAAATAACAAGCTCATTAGAGTTTAGGTCCTTTCAGTACTTCTCTAAATATTACATTTTTCTATTTTTAAACTACATGAAAGCATTAAAAGTTAGAGGTGGAAAAGATCGATTTAGGTCATCTTTTTATTGCCTTACCAACATTAAATTATTTCCTACAGTGTATTTTTAAAACGCTTCATGTGATCTAATTTTGAGTCACCCAATAGTCTGATTATTTCACCACTTCCCTGACAGACTGTTGTGCCATTCAAGTCTAACAGACATTGTTATTGAAAATGGGTGCATGTGTTCGGCTCAACTTCTCTTTAGAAAATATTACTATTCATTTTGTTCAGATCTCTGCATGTCCTTGGTGGGTATACTAACATGTGTTGGGTGTGTGTGTGTGTGTGTGTGTGTACCTACCGATGTCAAATCAGTTTGTAAGGTCTCAAGTAACCCAAATAACCTGGCTTTTACCTTGTTTTCCTTATCTTCCAACTATAGTAAATTATGTCTTTGTATTATTGCCCTTGTCTAGCAAGGGCTTATGCACCTCTTAGTTCACGCTCTCCAGCTCTTCTTAGAGTTTTGTTTATAGCTCTCCTTTTGAATTCACAGTCAACGTACCAAAAATAATTTGACCACAAAACCATAACCCACGCCCTTAAATTCAGTGCCATTTTGTTTGGCAGTCAATTTAGTTGTATATTGAACATATTTCAGCTTACTTTTAAGACAGCTTATCTATTTTTAAAGCCTAATAAAGTATATCCTTCAAAGCTATGAATCCATAATACAGTTTTAATGTGCTTGTTTAGTGCACACATTAAAACAATCACTTCATTTAACTATTGCGTGATTAAGCACTGCAGCTCACATCTACACGTCTATATGTTTAGATAATTATCCTACAAAGAAGACTGTTTGGGGATAAATTTTGTCAGTGAGGCAATTATGAATGCTCATCATTATTGCAGCTTGTCTAAGTTCACATCTTCTCATTCTTTAAAACAAGGAAAATCTTTTGCAAAACTGGTCTTCTGCGTCTGAAGATTACTGCCAACCCCCATTTTCCATAAAATCACTCTTTCCTCCTTTAGGAAAATACATCTTTTCTATGTTTACCTAACTAAAATTATACTCAGAAAAACCCAGGTGTAGCAGCCAATTTTTTTTTTTTTTTTTTTTTTTTTTTTTTTTTGGTCAGTGGGGTATTTTTAGATATATTTCCTTTTTCTGAAGTTTTTTTTTTTTTTAATTCCATTTTCCTTTGGTACTGTTAGTTTTGCCTATAGGAAAAAAGTATCTTATGAATGACTCAGGCTATGCGGTGCCTAAGCAAGGGTGCCTCTGCCGTACCGTCCAGGCTCTGCAAGACCCATTAGACATACGCAGGATCCCAATGACTGTCCACCCCATGCATACCACCTACTCCAGCTATGTCTTCAAAATGGGTCTAACGAGCAATTGTGTTAGTTTCTTCAAATCTCCTTTTTCCTCAAAACAATGTGATTAAACAACTAATTTCAGGCAATGCCTGAACAAAGGCAATAAAAAACATGTTTTATTTGTATATATGATATATTGATATATAAGTTATATATAAATATATTAATAATGCAATGCTACTAATACTAATAGTGAAAAACGCTAACAGCAGTCATATATTGAGTTAGTATGTGCTAGGAACTGTGTGCTTCATACTTCATGTGTATTATTTCATTTAACCTTCACAGGAACCTTAAGAGATAGGTGCTCCCAACAGTACCATCTGATAAATGAGGAAACTGAGGCACAATGGGGCTGGTTGGCTTCCCCAAGGTCCTTCAGGTCATCAATGACAGAACTCGGGATTCTAACCCATGTATCCATTACTTTAAGATCCATGCTCTTTTCCACTCTGATTATCTCTCTCAGGTTTCATCTCCAAGGCCATACCGCAAAACAGCAAGTGTGTTTGCATAGAATATTAAATGATATTGCATTCAATAAATATTAGTTTTAAGGGTTGCATCAGAAATACAAAGAAGTTTGGTGTAGGAGTTCAGGGAAAAAACTCGTGAAGGAGAGGGTATTACAGTCGGGTTTTAAGAGAGGCAGTATTGGCTGGAAAACAGGCAAAGACATGAAGGTAAGAAATCCAAAGACATCTTTAGAGAAGCAAAGAGTATATTTAACCAATGCTTCTCCATGTGGGCTATTGTTTTCTTAAAAATAAATAAATGATTATTATTAAAGAAATGAAATTTTAAAAATAGGCAATTCCAGACAAATGTTTTGTTAGATTCAACAGACAAGATTGCTCTACCCAATTGCTATTGAACTTTCTAAGTGATTATTTGTAATGTTGTATTTATCTCATCATGGACTGACAAGAAGTGGCATGAGCCCTCAAGTCACACTGTGAGTAGCACAGTATGAGTCACATTGCCTAGAGTAAGAGGACTGTGAAGACAGGTAGTCAGAGAAAATGGTGTGTAGAGTGTTGTGCCTATAGGAAGAGCTAAAAACTCTGATACGTTTCATTATCATGTTCTCATATACAGTTGGAAGAAAGGTAGAAGACAAAGAAGTAGGGCATCAGGTGGAAACATTAAAAGAACAAAAACTGAAGGAAAACAAGGCAATGTACTTGGAAGGTGAAGAGACAGTCTAATAAAATGAGGATGTTCCTCTTAATACAGATAGAAAATTCCCATTATCCAAATGTTGTCCTCATTCAATTCTATTAGTTAAATTAGATAAACTTCTATATTTTTCCACTTCTATTTTCCTACATCTCTTTATGGGTCTGTGTGACTGTTTATGCACAGGTGTCTATGTAGGTGTATCTATTTTCAGTTTGGTGAGTCAGTATCTTAAGATTCTCACTATCTTTTCAAACTATTTTTTTACCACTTAAAAACTGCACCTTTAGAAAGAAAGCTACACTTTTAGAAAGTTTAACTATGAATTAAAATGTGTAGTTGGTTGGTGGAATTTAACAATCTGCCATAGTAATTCACCCAATGCCTAGCACACAGTAGGCACTCAATAAATGTTTATTTTTTAATGAACTCTGCTGAACGTTGGTACTCGCTTTGTATTAATATTTGGCCATTTACAGAGCTCCTCCAAAGCACTGTCTTGTATTGGGAAGAGTCAAATAAACAAAATGATGGCAGCATATCAGGACATAGATTTTTTTTAAAATATCATACAGTGAATAAAGTGCAATAAATAAATAAATAAATAAATAAATAAATAAATAAATAAATAAATAAATAAATAAATGGGATGCGGCAAACAGTGGAACTGCCTGTGTTTGTCATTTGCTTTTGCTTGGCTTCTTTTTGTGGGTCTAATTTCACTAAGCACAGATCATGAATTCTCATATCTGCTAGAGAGTCCACCACACTGCCACGCATGTAATGGGCACTGGACAAGTATACAATAGACAAATGTGACAAAAATAACAAAGGGAAATTCTTTTCCACAATTAGCGGTTTCCAAGAAGATTCCTTTCTATCCAAGTTACTTCACTGGATGTCTCATTTGGTTTTAGAAAGTGCATGCAGGAAAAAAGTCCCATTTTCAACAATTATCTTAATTATTTCAAAAAGGTAAAAAGACAGTAAGAATTGCTAGCATTATCAGCACCATCCCAGACACAGAGAGCTACAAAAACATGAAGGCTTATGTATTTATCAGATAATACCTTACACTGAAAAATCCTTCTCCATGAATGTGTCTTGATGTAAGCCAGTGTACGAGTGCCATGTTGTAAATGGAACTGGAGTTGGAGCCGAGTGATCTAGTGTGTGGGTAAAGGTCACCGGATCATAGAGAAGAGCAGCCTCAGACAAATCCCATAGTTCCCACAGTACTTGTTAATGCAGACTCTTAGTTTGGGAGCTATACAAAGCAAAATCCCACAACGTTCTCCTCGCCTGCACCTGTATCACTTGCGAACTCTCACCTCATAAAATAATAGATTTTATATTTGCTCTGTGCTGTCATGATAGCAGGTGCCTGTTAAATTAGTGAACAGGCAAATGTGACTAGCAGAGCAACTCATGAATGATAAGAAATGTTAAAAGTAGTCTGCAATTAGCCTGGCGCGGTGGCTCACGCCTGTAATCCTAGCACTCTGGGAGGCCGAGGCGGGCAGATCGCTCAAGGTCAGGAGTTCGAAACCAGCCTGAGCAAGAGTGAGACCTCATCTCTACTATAAATAGAAATTAATTGGACAACTAAAAATATATAGAAAAAATTAGCTGAGCATGGTGGTGCATGCCTGTAGTCCCAGCTACTCGGGAGGCTGAGACAGAAGGATCACTTGAGCCCAGGAGTTTGAGGTTGCTGTGAGCTAGGCTGATGCCACGGCACTCACTCTAGCCAGGGCAACAGAGTGAGACTCTGTCTCAAAAAAAAAAAGTAGTCTGCAGTATATACATCAAACAACGGACATAGGCTCTGCCTGCATAAACAGCAATCATTGCTCTACTCCACCTCTACTTTAGAATTCCACATTTAAAAAAAAATTACTATCGATATATACCAATTCAGGGAAGAACCTCTAGTTTTTCCCCATTACTATATCACAAGTAAAGACTTAGTACTATTTCTTTATGTATAAGTAAAAATATTTTAATGGTATGATATATTTGAATCTATTTCTATAGATGCAATGTTTAAAATCCATATACTGCACCTCTGAATAAGTATCAAAAGCCAAACATCACTATGGCACAGAAAGACTCTGGAGAGAGTCACCAAGCAAGTGACAAGCTATTTTTAGAGAAAGACAATTTATGTTCTATAATTTGCACAAGCAGAGATGCATGAAAATAGTATCTGCCAAAGGCACACCCACCTTCCTGTAAAGATTTAAAAAAAGCAGTCAGACTAAGAAAAACAATAATTTTTGCATTTTATGAAATTCTGATGAATATAATAGAATGAATTCATATTAAGCAACAAATTTAAAATGGGAATAAAATAATCTTACTATAATAAAAATTTTAAAAGGCTTTCCTTCAGTGAAGTGAAACACTATTAGAACTAAAATCATTTAATAGAATTACCAATAAGCTAAAAACTGTGTTTATTATATCTGAAGGAATATTGTCACCGAAAACTTGTCTTTTGCTTAACCTGCATATTTTTATTATTTATACAGATTTTCTATCAATTTTATTTTTACCTACAATACAGATTTTGTTAAAAGAAAACTGGCACAAATAAGTAAAGATAAATTAAATGACTATATTAAAACAAAATTCTGGTTATGGTTAATAGAACCTAATATAACAAATCCAAATAGCTATTTAAACACACTTTTTTAATATAGAAATCAGTTCTCTTTTAAAGAACAAATTAATTCTGATGAACTGATTATTTTCTGGTCATTAAAAACAAATTTTTCTTTCATAAATTAAACTTTTGGCAAAAAATTATTTTTACATGTACATACAGAATTTCCTATTCTAAGATATATTTGTTTCTATGCTCCTTGAGTTAGTAAATAGCTATAAAATAAGCTCTTTGTATAACCTGGCTAAAAAATACCAGAACACTGCTAAAGCACTTTGTATTATAAAGTTTCTAATCATCAAAATAATCCAAAATGATAGTTATCATATTTTCACCATAATACGAATGAAAAAAAAAAGTTCAGAGAGTCTAGTAACCTGCCTCAGGAGATAAAACGAGTGACTGATGTGGGTTTGAAAAGATTTCTCCCTGACTTACCACAATGCTTCCCATGATAGAAAAGACAAGGTTCTTGCTTTCATGGAGATTACAACCCAACGCCTCTAAGTATGACTCACTGTGTCTCCTCCACAGCAACCAGCATCATACTTTGTCCAGTACCAGTATTTAATAAACGTGTGTTGGAAAAAAATGAAATAATGCATACTGGTTCCACTCAGCTCACCTGCTGAAACATAATGCAGATAGCTAACCACTAAAAGTCCTGTTTTCCTCCACCCACTGTCTTGTAAAAATCTCAAAATCTTGAAATCACAGTATCTTAGAATCACAGAAATGTAATACCTTTGAAGTTACTAGTACTATACAAAGGGAAGGTTTATTTCAGAAAAGTGAACCTAAAACAGTAGCTTTCAAACTTTTGATTTCAAGACCCTTTGACACTCTTAAAAATTATTGAGGACATCTAAGGAGTATTAATTTATGAAAGTTATTTATTATATCAAATTTAGATCTCAGAGCTTTTCAAATAGATACACATTAAATTCATTTAAAAATAATCTATTACATGTTGACATAAATAACATATTTTGAAGGAGATTGCTATACTTTCCAAAGAAAATGACAGAAGTAGAATTGTTCCTTCAAGTTAAAATGGTGTTCAATGAAAATAGCTCAGCTCACAACTCAAACAACTGCATAAGTGGTTTTCCTCAAGGCAACCACTGCATCGTGGGATGCAGTAGATGTGTTTTATACATCCTCATTTTGCCACACAGGATATTAAAAAAATATGTACTTACAGGTAGAGATTTTAAAAAATTAGTAGTTTTTGTTGTTCCATCAAGGACATTTTTTAATGAACCTGGCATTGATTCCCTATGACTGCAGTGGCAGCGAAGAGGATGACAACTACTGGCGCAGTTTGGTGCCTGCCTTGATTCATGCTAAGGTAGCAACATATTCACCCACTACTGCATGTATCAACACAGTGACAAAAGCAATACATCTCATAATATTATGAAAATAGTTTTGACCTCATGGATTCCCTGAAAATCTCACAAAAACCATCGCCCCAAGCAGTCCAATTCAATTAGACCATACCACAGTAATAATTCTTCAAAGCTCCATGTATCTCTTAGTTAACATGTGTCCATAAACAACAGCATGATTATGGTTGGGAAGAGCATGAGACTAACAGAATCCTTATCCCGCTTTTGCACTAGTTGAATCAGCTCTCACTTAACCCTTTATCCTCTCTGAATCTACTTGTTCATTAGCCAATAATAACGAACCACAATTTTTAAACAAATAATTGCATAAAAGTACATCTACTGAGAGAGAGAGAGAGACAGACAGAGAGAAACCCTGATGTGTATCTGCCTGCCACTCAGGTGTTCCTATGGAAACACTATCATGTTAATTTTTCGAAAATTTTTATATTTTCATCTTGGCATACTTACACAAAAGCTTTAGACCTCCTGTTTTCCTAGAATATACCAGTCCAGGTTGGTTTCAAACTGTCTATGGTTCATGGCCCAGGGTTAGCGAGAAAACCAATACCAAAAGCTAATTCAAGCAATGTGTTAAACAATCTTTGACTCTCCAGCGGTTATTTATGCAATTAGATGGGTTTCCTTAAGTCCCTGATCTCTCCGGCCCAGCTATCTGTATAACTAACCTTATGATTAAAGCACATTAACTATCCACTGATTAATTTCAACACAGTCTAAAAAATTCCCAGCAAGGGTGGAAATAAGCGAAAGAGATATGTAATTAAATAGCACATACTATGCTTTTGATTAATAATAAAATTAGAATTCACCCAGAAATTCTCCATTGGTTGTCACTTAGCAATATGAAGTTATGAATATAACATATTTAATCAGACATTTTCCCCTTTGTTTCAGACTGACACAAGATCAAAGACCTATGTCAACAAATTTCCTATTCTACATTTTATAGAGATGAGGCTTTAGAGCAATTAATGCTAGCAATCTCTGAGAATGAATGCTAGATGCTAGATGGAAAGAATATACAAAGATTTAAAGGCTTTCAAGTTGGAAGCAGATATCTGAGGAATCTGTATGCTCTTTAACAGGAGAGATATGCTTTGAGAGATAGCACTTTCTTTTTCTTCTCTGAAAAAGAAGTGGCCAGTATCCAGAGAAGTACATTCTAGTTATAGAGGCCAGGTAGCTGAGAAGCTATGCCTCTGTAATGAACATGGGTCAGTGTGGCTAGACCACTCTTTTTCTTTAAAGTTGCTTTCATGAAAAATCAAATAAACAGTTTAAATTCTGTGAAGTGGGAGGACATGGTCTCTAAAAGTCAAGTTTCCACTAGAGAAACGATGTCAAAGCCCAAAACCCTTTTGATTCATAGGTCATTGCTCTTATATTTACTTTCTCATCCTGTCGTATTCTTGTAGAGAATTTTTAGCACCAGAAATACGTTCCATTTCAGGGCCATAAAAAAAGTGAAACTATTTTCTTTTTGAAGTATAGGCCCATGTAATTCTACTGTTGGTTTCCTAACCTCC
The DNA here is from genome assembly GCA_963574885.1 of Lepilemur ruficaudatus. Taxonomy (NCBI): domain Eukaryota; kingdom Metazoa; phylum Chordata; class Mammalia; order Primates; family Lepilemuridae; genus Lepilemur; species Lepilemur ruficaudatus. The sequence goes on from CAUYRT010040535.1 coordinate 50,989, forward strand.
CTGAGGTTTTGGGAAGGCCTGACTTCTCAGAAGGGAGGCAGAATCTGGCAGGTCAGCTTCTGCAGAGGAAGATTTAACAGACTTCCTGGATCAGACTCTCTTTGGAAGGATGAACTCGAACAGAGTTGCCAAGTGCAAAAGGGATGTGTTCTTTGAATAGTGAAAGAAGAATTGAATATGTGGATCAAGCTATGCTAACATGAAAAAATAAAAAAAAATGGTTTATAAAGCAATCTATTTAAATAAAACACCTATGCTTTGTATATGATGTTAGAATGTCCAAAAGCAATAAATAAAGGCCCTGTGGCATCTGTCACATTAAGATTCTGGTTCCAACCTAGGGAAAATCTTTTGGCTTCTGCCTTATAGATATATGTTCTTGGGAATAGACTTTCCCTATTATCCACCTCCCACCACACCCTATTTCTATTTCTGGCACTACAAAATTACAGCCTAGCTAGACCTTGCTGCTCTCTCATTATTAAAATACAGGAGTAGTAACTTGCAGAAAAAATGCAGATGGTCAATTTCATTTACATTAGAAAGTTTTAAAAAACACAAATAGCCACTTATGATGCATAGACACACGCACACACACATATATATATGCATGTAAAATGATTTTTTAGAAGTCTGCAAGGATGCATACTAATTTCACAAGAGTGATTATCTCTGGCTAGAAAGTGCAAGAAGGGGACATGAGGAATGGTCAAAGGGACCATGAACTTATTTTTATATCTCTAAAGACCAAAAGCAAATATGCCCCAAAAAATATTGACAGGATAATTCTAGAAGACAGAAATGTGATATTTGTTATGTTAGTCTTTGAGCTTTGGGATTTTTTTTAATAACTCAATGAAAGTATTAGAGACCTTGAGAAACTGAATCTGAGAGTGAAATTCTAACTAGCTTCCCAAATTCTGTGGGCTTAGAATCTTGCAGTGAACAAACACATCAGAAGGTATCTCTGCAGTTTCTCTTACTTAATTACAAATGACAACCCCTATCCCAATCTGACTGAATGGCAGGTCCATGGAAACTGGCCTTACATGATCTTGTGGTTTCTTACAGAAACAACTGCTATTATGAGCAGCTCCACACTGTAGAAAATTCAAAGAAAGTCCTACATGATCCCTACCACTAAAGGCTTGCAGTATTTAGGGATTCAAGAATTATAGCTATGTATACATATAAATACTTATAATAAATTCAAATTCTTATAAATAGGGTGGTTCTAGATGATGATTGTGCTGATCTATTGAGTAATTGAAATCTTCCAGATCCCATGATAAATACTGAATGTGCATTATTTTATGTTATTCTCACAACAAATATGCAACCAAGGTAAAATCATTCTCCCATTAAAAGAATAAAGAAATGAAAGTTTAGCGAGATTGTGAATTCTCCAGTATTAAACAACTGGGATTTGACCCCACATCTGTTTTACAGAAATACTATTCTATGTTGTTTCTCTATGAATTTAACACACTAAAAGCTTCTTAAAATTGAATTAGATGTTCAGAAAATAGAGGAAACTTAGTCTGGTTAAGTTAGTCCCAGAAAGTTTTGCAGAGAGGGTATCTGAGCTAAACTGTGAGGATGGGCAGGCTACCTATCAGATGGGGAAGAATAGGAGCAGTGTTGCAGGGGTGAAAAGACCCTGAATGAGAGTGCAGGTCATGTTCAATTGAAGCAGATAGACCCAACTACAACACACACACACACACACACACACACACATACTCACACACACACACATACAATATGAGGAAATGATGACAGATAACAATGGAAAAGAAGTTCAGGTGATGGTGTTTCCTAAAAGTAATGCTATTTTTTTTCTGTATAGGCTGTACCACTGGATAAGCAAAGAGGAGATGAAGAGAAATTTCTCTTAAGTATTCCAACTAATAAATGAAGAAATATGATAGAATTAGAGTATCACCATTTTTCAATGCCTAGTGAGTGGATGGGCCGATGTGACCCTCAGTAGCTGCTAATATCACAAAAAGTAGGACTCACCAGATATTATATGTCTCCCGATAAAAGAAGATACCACTATCTATAAAGAAGTCTTCACAAAATAAATCAAATCTAAATATGACCAAGTTTCTAAATTCACCACCAATGTATATGGAATATAGACAACAGAAGGAAAAAACGGCACAACGGAAGTGCAACCAGCAAAATCCAGAGTGTAAACTCTACAAAACAAATGATCCGGTTTCTTCAACAAGTTAAGTGAAAGAGAAAAAAACCTATAGATGAAGTTTACAGATTAAAAGACATACTAATCTATCACAAGGTGTAGGTGTTATTTGAATTCTGAGTCAAATAAATAAACTGAAATATATAAATGGCCCTTATGAAACAATTAAAAATTTGACTATGACTAGAATTATTGCTAAATTTTCATTTGGGTATAATAATAATCACATGTTTATGTGTTTTATTTTCTAGTGACACACACTGAAAAATTTTTTTTTTTTTTTTTTTTTGAGACAGAGTCTCGCTCTGTTGCCCGGCTACAGTGCCATGGTGTCAGCCTGGCTCACAGCAACCTCAAACTCCTGGGCTCAAGTGATCCTTCTGCCTCAGCCTCCCAAGTGGCTGGAACTACAGGCATGCACCATCATGCCCCACTCATTTTTTCTATACATTTTTAGTTGCACAGCTAATTCCTTTCTGTTTTTAATAGAGATGGGTCTCACTCTTGCTGAGGCTGGTCTCAAACTCCTGACCTCAAGTGATCCTCCCGCCTTGGCCTCCCAGAGTGCTAGGATTACAGGCGTGAGCCACCGTGCCCAACCCCCGACATATTTACAGATGAAATAATATGATGGCACTGGTTTGCCTCAAATTAATGTGGGCATGGGAAGTAGGTAGGGATGGATATAAAACAAGACTGTTCTTGTTTGAGCTGATAATTGTAGAAGTTGGGTGACAAGTACACGGGAGTTCATTATAATAGCCTGTCTACTTTTGTACATGTTTAATATTTTCATAATAATTTTAATGCACTGAAGCATTTAAAATTTATTTTCCAATCAAATGGACGTCTTTAGAGATTTTTTTTTTTTTTGCAGGAGGCAATATGATTAAAAAGGAAATAGGAAGATAAATTCAACAATGATTTCCACATTAATTGGCAGTTTGGGAAGACTAAAGACACAGAGATCAATTCGCAGTCTCTTATGGCATCTTGACCTATATTAACAAAAGCCTGATTAGGGTAACAGTAATAGGAACGAAAAGGAAAAAGTGAAGAGGGTAATTCTAAGGAGCTGTCAAAGTTTGCTGCTACTTGGATATGAGGCACTAAGCAAAGGGAGATTAAAAGATGTCACAAAAATTTCAAACCTGGCAGATTTTAAAAATAGTAATGTCATGAATAAAAATAAGTAAGTCAAGAGAGCAAATCACTAGGGGATGAGGTAACAAATTTGCTTCTAGACATCAAGTTTGAGATGATGAAGTAACCACTTGCTATTTAAAGTAAATTATTATTTAGCTACACAGGCATAGAAATGATACCCTTTGTGCTCTCTCATCAAATGTGACCACTTATTTAAAACTAAAGTGTCATAAATTAAACTTAGTATAATGAAATAATTGAATAAAGTAAAAATATAAGTCAAATCTCCTTGGGTCTAATGTTAAAATAACCCAAATCTTTCTTTAATAAAAACGCTTTCTTGGCATAGTTTAGTCATTCATTTACATCCATTTCTGTGCAAAAATCTCTGCCATCCTTGAATAGCATAAGTAGATCTGTGTATGTACTTCTTTAAATCACTTCCTCTGCTCTACACACCTAAACATATAAAGCAATAAACACATAGTAGGCGCCAAATAAATACCAGGTTTTCTGGCTAATTTGCTCACTTCCTGCAAGCACTATTCAGAGGAATAAAATTGTAGTGCTGCAAGAAAAATTGGAAAATCTTCCAAAGCTTCTTTAAGATAATATCATTATGTTATTAAGTAGCATCATTAATTATCTTAAGTAGCATCATCAATACTAAAATAATTTCTCCCAGTGACAAACTATGAAAATATGCATAGCAGAAGCTATTTCAGAGTTAGACTTTTGAATTTTATTTATGACAAAGGGCAAACTTAGTTTTATACAACTAAGGTTCTATTAACCACAATACGTTTCAGTGCCTAGCGTGTCCATGCCAGCAACATTTGGAGTTTGACATTTTTAATGTCTAAAATTACACATTCCTTATATCCTTTACCTTAGTAAGTGACTCCTTGTAACCAAGTAAACCCTACTCTGTTTCTCTCCAAAAAAAAAAAAAAAAAATTGGGAAGATGCCTCCACAAAGAGTAAAAGCAGAAATATATTGTTCCCTAAAGCCTCTGGACCTTGGCAATCTGCTCCCTAGATCCCAGCCAATTCAGCGTGCTAACCAATACTTCCAAAAGTAATCCCAGATTTTCTCTGCTACTTGAAGCCAAGACAGTATCCAACTACAACATCCCTCATTGTTCACTAGCAAATAAATAAGAAACGATTTCATTTGCCTGCTTGGACTTAGCATGGCTAGAGGGAATTTAGATTGGCAGTATTCTTATTCTGCAAAACAAAAACACCAACCCAAACTATTTGAAATCCCAGTGTCTGGAACCCTGCAGCACTCTGCCTTTTCCTGTCAGAGCACCTGCCTGTGAGTTTTTTTCCTCACTGGCCTCTGAAAGCTGAAGGCAAGACACTTGAGCATCGAGCCGTAGGGGAAAAAGGAGGGTACGCTCAGGTGACCCTCATAATTTATCAAGGGGGAGACCCTTGGAATCTTTCTTTGCCAAGCACATAGAATGTTCCTGCAGAAACAAATATCTTTTAGTGAACAGTAGTAAGTTCCTTCTTGTTTAGATGATAGTTGATTGGAATTTTTACTTTTACTTTGATCACACCATTTGGTAGGGGAAAAAACGCACAGAATCAAAAGCAGGAGTAGGCCAAAGATGATCACCTCTTAATCGAATTCATTAGATTTAGGAAGTAATTCTTCAGAAACCAGGTAAGAGTCAGGAAGGGAGAGTTCATTGAAAAGAGACAGTTCTAAGGGGCAAGGCGTACCAATTCATATTGCTGTTGCTTGTTGAAATTTATGAACATAAGTTTATTACTCACAGCCACTGGAGAGAAAACCACCTTCAGGAAACAGGAAGTTTCTGTAACTGTCATTTCTCCCACTCAAGGAACTTTTTCACACTTTCAGCCCTCTGCTAAGATCCCTCTCTCTTAAAGCATCTTCCTGTCTCTTGAACTCACCCAATTTTCTCAGGTTCTTCCATTCTAGATTACGTGTTACGTTCTCTGTCCACATTCTCTAACCTTCAATAAGAATTAACAGCACTTTATTTCTTTCTACAGGATTTTAAACTTAATCCAATTTTGACCTGATATATTCTGCTACGATTACCTGTCTCTTCTACTAGATAGTATAACTGTTGAGGTCAGGCAGACAGTCTCATTCATCTTTTTATCACTGGCACTAAACTTGCTCAGTGTCTGGAACAGATAAAAACTCAAAAAAGTCTGTTAAATTCAAGTGGAAAGAAATGTGTGTAACTTTTTTTGCTGGCAGTGGTAGCAGATATTTCCCAAGACACATCTTTGTCCCCCTTTGTGTTAACACCCATTAATTTCTCATTGAATCAACAGTTATTCTTAGAAAATGTGAGTGCATGAAGGATTTGATCAAACAATAAAATATTAAATATTTTCTATTCATTTGATTCTTTGATTTTCTAAACTTCTAATTCTCTGCCTTTAACAAAACTAAGTATTTATGTATTACGATTACACTTTTATTTCTTTCACTTTTAACATTTTTAAGTTGACAATTTGGATACGATATTTTAATGTCAGTAGGTAGTTTTCTTTGATCAAAAAAAAAAATGCCCTGAATAACTGTGACATTTCCAGACACTCTACTGCTAATAGAAAGGTTACAAATAACCTGAATAAGAAAGGGACTTGCCCTTGTGAAATTTATAGTTTATTGAAGAGGACAGATTTGTCAAAAATAATTAAAACTTAATAGGCTAAGACCTATAAGTATGAAAGTCCATAAGAGTATTAAAAAAGAAATTTGATAATTACCCATGATTTAATAAATAAAAATAATTGTAAAATAGTTTATTTAATTATTTCTTATTTCCAGATGATCAATTATTTAATTAATAATGTTTATTGAGCACCTACTATATACCAGGCATTATTCTAAATGCTTTTTTATATAAAAACATTTAATCTTCTCAATAGCTCTCTATCAATGCATTATTATTCCTATTTTACAGATGATGAAACCAAGGCAGAGAGAGGTTTAAGCAACTTCTCAAGGTTAAAAAATTACTAGCAGCAGAGATGGGATTCAAATTTAGCAGGCTATTGCTAGAGTCTCAGCTCCTACCATTACACTATACTGTCTCTTGGGTCAAAAGTAAGTTTTCTACATCCTGAATTTGCCCCTATTATTTTATATTTATTTTGTAAAATATTTCAAGAGAAATTTGACCAAATCTTGGAAACTCAAGCACTCTGTAGAATACTTCTCTTTGTCATCCTAATGGAGGTGAACTTTTGTCTAGGCAGTTTATACCCCCACACGCTTCAAGAATAAAAGATTACTTGTGTCTCTATCACATTTTACAGACCCTGTAAAATGGCATAGCCTTTGTGAATGTAGATTTGTTAACTGGGTGAAACAAAAAGAATGCTGTGTACAGAAAATTAACAACTGGGTTCTGTATTCCCTCACCCTAGCTCTGGCATCTTAGAGCAAGTGGTTTTAGGTTGCTTCAGGCATAACTTTTCTAGGCTTGTTCACAAAATCCATCCAATATATTCCTTAACACCATTTAAATGAGGCATATATTCTGACTTAAAAAAAAAATCCTTGTGTATATAATTCAATATACTTCTGTAAATACTAACCAAATTGACTTCTAACAATCAGATTAACTTTTGACTTTTAGATTTACGTTTTAGCCAGAACCAAAATCAGGAACTCCAATCAAGTCCCCGTAAAATCCTGCAGACACTTCAGCCTTATGGACTATGAAGAAGGAAGAAGACCCTCCCACTCCAGGCAGAGGGAGCAGCAGAGTAGACTGCAAAACCTGACCTACGAATAGAACTGGTCCCTGCAGAAGTACTAGCAGTCCGCTGCTCACTATCCCAAGCCAAAAGTGATCTTGGCTCATATAGTTTGAGTAGACTGGAAGGAGTCATCCAGGTGAGAAACGACAAAGCCTGAATGAACATGGGAGCAACAAGCTATATCTAAAGGAAGATGGAAGTAAGAGATATCAAGGATCTGGTCTGAGTATGGATGCGGGGTAAATATCACAGAAGCACCTAGATTACTTCCAAATTTTGACTTAGAAAATTGGTTTCCCAGTCCCCCATGTAATGGGTAGGAGACAACATTGCTTAGAAGTTTGGCTCTTATATAAACTAGAACTCCTGAGTTTGACTCCAGTCTTTATTGCGTATTAGCTGTGTGACCCTGGCTGAGTTACTTAATTTCTCTATGCTCTGGTCTCCTCATCTCTAAAATAGGAATAATAATAGTACTTACTTCTAACAGTTGATAGAAATATAAAATAAGCCGACATCTTAGCGTTTCATGTCAAAGTGTGTAGAATAGTTCCTGGCACAAGCGGGTGTTCTATGAATGTTAGATTATTGATATTATTATTTTAAAGATCTGAAATACTGATCTTTGTCAAAAACTCCTAATAGTGATTTCACATGCCCACATGTGTCCACGAGACCACAGACAAAGTGCACAATAATGATAAAATCTGCTCAGAAGGAGACTATGGCTCAGCCGGAACTTTTTCTTGCTCAGCCAGGGTAAGGAACAGTAGAAAGTTACAAAATAAAAAACATATCCTTGTAGAAACAGCTCTCTTCCTCTATGTTCCATCATCTCTCTCAGAGTCAGGAAGCATCACTACTCCCCTAAATGAATCTGCTTCAAATGATGTATTTAGGATGCCCTAAAGGTCATATGAACATCACCAACCCCTTATTCTTCCTCATACTCTTATCTGCCCTATCATTGGCAGCCCACAATTCTACTCAGACTCTTCCTCCAGGACATAAGCTATTTTATAGCAAGGTGCTCTCCCTCTTTTGACTTCACAACAATTAGAACTTTTGTTAATATTATTTCAGCCACCCATTCTTACATGGATCTATCTTTTGTTTCATACACTATACTTTCCCAACTAAGTAACTGAAAAAAAAAAAAAACGACTAGAAGCAGGGTGGTAGGGATAATCATCTTAAACTACTTTGCTGCCCTTGTGGTTGCTTTCTGCAGTATATCACACAGCAGTTGTTGCATAAATACATCTTTACTGAATGACAGTTGCAGCTTTCCTCAATAGAAAGGAGAATGACAAAGACAGTAGGGTAGCAAGGGATTTAGCTGAGAGTTCCATAATTAAAATATATGTATGTCATTAGAGAACTTAAGAGTTCACCCTCTATTCCTTATAGGCTAGCTCTTATGTCCATCAGCTTCAAGCCTCAGGTCATTCTTTTCTCATAGCTTTCACCACCAGGCTCATAGATTTCCTTTCCATCATCCCTCTAGTCATCATTCTCAGGGACTTCAGCATCTATGCTAACCATTTCACAAACACCTGACCTCATAGTGTGTACCTTCACCTACTTAACCTTAGGTACCTTCATTCATTCTCCACTTTTTGACTATAAAATTTTATCATACCAGCTTGTTTCATTAACCCAGGGATAATTTGGTTGTTGTTATACAACAATGGCTAAAAATATGGAATCCACAGTTAGCCAGATTTGCAGGTATTTCTATTTAGGAACTTACTAGTGTTGCTATGTAACACTGAACAAGTTAGATAATTGTTGGGAGAGAATTCTTCATGGCATTTCTGCACATCTTATATTAGGTTTTGTTCTGCACTTATTTTTAAGGATGTTAGTATAGAAAACAGCTTTGGACAATGCAGAGAGTGTCTCTCTCTGAGATGGAGGATAGATTTATTTCCTGACAAAGATAATAAAGATAATGTATTCTTCCAAGGCAAATGTCAGGCAGGTTTTCTAGTAGCCTCTTATAAGATTGGGGGTATCCCAAGCCTAGGGTTCCTCAGCAGTGACACACACACACTATGTGAAGCATTCACCAGGGCCACTCTCTATCACCCCAGTGGAACTTGAAGGGCAAGGATCCATAAAGCTCATGCTGCCTGCTAATCATGAGTAACAAAGTCATTTGTCTCTGACCTGGGAGTCTTGTGTCTTCTGCTAGCATCTATCAATCTGTGGCAGACAAACTTGTTAGCTTCCAAGTAAAATAAAAGCTCACACTCTTCATAGATCTTGATAATAACCTCCCTATGCCTCAGTTTTCCTTCCTGTAAAATGAAGAAAGGGCGCCTACCTCACAGAGACAGTATGTTGGTTAAATGGAATAATGAGATAAGTGTATACAATGCTTAAAGCCAGCTTGAGCCCCATGGCTGGATTCTTCAACACTCTTTAAGGAGGCAGTATTTGGTGACTGCGGACTGCCTCCTGGCCAAACTATTAACAAACAGCTTGCTCTCCAGCCCAGTCCTCCCTGGTGGTTCTGCGCCACTGACACCAGCGATCCTTCCTCCTTCATCAAAGTTCCTGTTCCCTAGACTGTGACTCTGTACTACATTGGTTTTCTTCCTATATTTTTGTCCCTCTCCAGTTTCTTCCTCCTAGTCTCTCTCTCTCTCTCTCTCTCTCTCTCTCTCTCTCTCTCTCACACACACACACACACACACACACACACACACACACACAAAGGAACTAACCAAAGGAGAATGTTTTGCAAATGTCCTCAGGCAGTCCCAAATTCCCCAAGATACTAATTAACCATACAACAACAGAAAAGTAGTTTTTCTAAAGTGGGGGAAGGGAAAGGCAGTAATTAGAATGAGGGAGCAGAGAGAGTCAAGAGATCTTTATTAAAAGGAGAAAAGATTTATAAAAAAACGTATAAAATCAGGGTCAATTATGTAAATAGTCAATATTTATTTTATCCAATGTTGAATTTTTTTATATTACCCCAATGTTGAATCTTAATGAAAAAAAATTTGCAATAAATTATTGGAAAGAAAATAAGGGAAATGGTGGCTATAAGCTATATAGCCAAGGCAAAACACAGTGTGGAAAGATAAAAAGACAAACTTTTACCATCAATGGATCCCAGGGAGTCCCAAGTCTAGGTTTTAGCCATAGATACTTAACCTCACCAAGCCTCAGTTTCTCTCCTCCCTAATGGGTTAAGATAATCCCCTATAGCTCAATAATCATAGCTATGATCAGTATGACTATTATAGGATGACCAGCAAATTGCTTCTTAAAAACTAATAAAAATGCTGAAGGACATTTATGATTATTTCCCAAAAGAATATAAAATGTAAGAAGGGCACAGTGGCTCATGCCTGTAATCTCAGCAGTTTGGGAGAGTGAGAAAGGAGGATTGCTTGAGGCCAGGAGTTCAAGATAAAATGTTTTAATGTGGATACTACACTTAACCAAATACAGCATTATAGAACTTAAACTAGGCTTCATAAAAACTTCAGGTGCTGAAAATTCCTTAGCATCAGGCTAATATAACTCAGTGTCAGTCTTAGACAACCACTTACTTGATGTGATACTTACCTGTAACAAAAAATCAAAGAGTGCCATCTTGGACCACTCATGGTGATGTATTTCAGTACAACCCCACTCAGGTTTGGGTACTCGGCCATTCTGCCAGCACTTCTGTTTCAGCAACTGCTGGTAAGTTCCCCAGGTGAGCTTAACAGACGAATGGGTGTCATTACTTGCTGGAGATAAAGATGCATCCCAGAGGATGATGGGACATGGGCGGCCATCTACGGAATCAGAAAAACAAACACTTTCAGCACGCTGTTGACTAGGTGTGTGCCTTTCAGTCTTTCACAGCCTGACTCTCTCACCTCTCAAACGTGAGAGTTTGATTGGATGATATTTTATGGTCCCTTTGTCTTCTGAAGTTTTAAAACTTTCATACCTCAATGCTTCCTGTTAAAAGTCTTCTGAAGCAGAAAGTCATTGTTAGACAATGAAAAAAGTTTTTTAAACAAGATACTTTATAGATGTGGCGAGAATAGGCTACTAACCACCAATAACCACGTCCTCTGGTTAATGTGGTTTTTATTCCACATCTAAAAGCAGCCACCACGAAAAGGGAAAGAATCCAGACATTTATAATTGTCTATTCAGTGTCTGAGTGGAGCTGCTCTCTATTTGTAATAACAACTGTCTGATTTTCTGAGGCCACATTATGATGTCAGGAAGAAAAAGAATTTTTAGAAGTCGCAAATTTGAAAGTGAAATTGTATGGTTCACACCAATCACTATAATCTCCAAAGAAGGAAAAAAGAAGCAAGAGGGTTTTTTTTTTTCCTTTTCTAATAGAAACTGTGCAAGCACAACAGTGCTCTTGATAATGGATCATTTATTCACACATAACCTTACAAAGTGTACTTAGCAAATGTCAGTTCTTCAACTGCATGTGCATAGACGATTTTTTTTAAAAAGCTGTCATTCAAATTGTTTTTGTCTCACTCTTGATAGTTTAGAAGGGCAATTTCTTTCATTGCTAAACTGTGTTGAGAACGATGAGCCCCAGTGAAGTCATCATAAACAAGGAAGACCAGGATCAGGGCGTACATTCAACAGCACTTCAAGTTTAGAACCAAGAGCGTCACTCCCAAACCCCCATTTCTGCCAAATAAAGTCACAAAGAGATGGCGTTGAGAAACTTTGCTTATAACTCAAAAATCAGAATGATGCTCTTGAAAAAAAATGACTAACTTACAAAGATCTGAAAAAGCCCACTTAACTCATTCTTAACAGGCCTGAACAACAAGAGGCCTCTGAAATTATGACTGGAATGTTTAGACATGTCACAGGAATTTTTAAAACCCCTTTTAAATAGCCTCAGATGTTCTCAATCTATAACTTTATTCATTGTTTGCTGGGAACTTTTTACTTTGCTACCTTGCTTGCTTGCCTTGCTGTGGAATTCTTATCTCTAGCCTTTAATACAGGAAACCATCCTCTTTTCTAACACTCTCGAATCTGGCGTTATACTAACCTCAATAATTTTAATAACAGTCACTTAATCATTCTAATCACTTGCATTCCAGTTTTGTTCAAAAGAAAAACCTTTCTCCCTTTAGCCTTGCAATTTAGGCCAGGGCGTATAAAAAGCCCTTTGGATTGTGGAAATTATGCCACGCAATTAAGAAAAAAACCAGACAAAGAAACATGAGCCATAACTAAAGAACTTCATTTGTAACATTATCTCTCCCATTTCTTTTTACGTTACTAAATGACTTGGGGCTGCTGGGACCTAATTATCTTCTTAGATATAAGATCATTTTAAACGTGTCTATGCCAAATCCTATGTCAATTTAAAAAAATAAATAGCATTCAGGTAAAAGCAATCCATCATGCGTGGAAGACAGGGCTGGATCAGTGTAATTGAAGCCGAATAGAAAACACAACACAGCTCTCAAAGACATGTGTACTTCAGACATCTAAAGATAAACACCAAGAAGCTCTATCTATCAGTGTCTTTGGACCAAAGTTTTACGTACACAAATAGCACTTGCATGCTCAGGGCTAGGAAGTATTTAAAGAGACTTGAAATTTAATACTGAGCTTCAACAACACAAATCGATACACAGATGGGACAGAGGGACAGCAGTTTCCCCAGCAATTCAAGGCCTGCAGAGGAAGGAGGAAGTGATCTACCTAAACAATTGAAACCTGCTGGGCTGTTCCCTCCCCCACCCCTTTAGAAACATTTGTTTCTTATTGGAAAAGTAATTAGAAGTAAATCCACCCGTTTTATGAAATATAGAAAAACATAAAAATATATAGCCATGAAAATAAAAATCATCTATAATCTCATATCCCAGCAATTGGTTCTGTTATTTGTATATTTACCTCCAGTATTTTCCCATCCCTTTCTTTCTCACCTGAATATATAAATTGCTTTTAGAAATTAAAAAAAAAAAAAAAAGAATATAGCTTATGTTTAGAGCTCAGCTGGATCCCAATAGACCTTTTGAATTCTGGCCATGTTACTTCTTAGCTTTGTAATGCTAGACAAGTTATGTAACCTCTCTAACCCTTCCTTTCCTCTTCTGTAATATGAGGGCAATAATGCAGCTTCCCAATCTTTGTTAGGATTAAATGAGATCATGCATTTAAAATTCTCAACTTACTGCTTAACATATACACATGCCCCAGAAAGGTTTTGATACGACTACTATCATATATATATATATACATTATATAATCATGTACTTCATCAGTCTTAACTGACCTTTATGGTTCCTTGAGCATCTACAATATGCTAAGCACTGTTCCAGAATCTAAAGCTAAATACATAAATAACTGTCAATTTTTTTGCTTTTGTGGAGCTTACATTTCTGCCAGGGGGAAGAGGCAAAAATTATGCAAAGAAAAGAACTATTTGGGCTCTTCCTGTATATACAGTGTGTCATAAATGTTTCACTAAATATTATAAGTATTTCTCTTACAATTAAATATTTTAAATGGTACCACTGTAACTGTGATGCAATAATCTTGTCCAGCGGTCAGCAAACTTCATAAAGGGCAGAGAGTAAACATTTCAGGCTTTAAGGGCTACATGATCCCCATTGCAACTATTCAACTGTGCAACTGCTCAACTCTGTTGTGGCACTAAAGCAGTCATAGACATTACAAACAATGCATTATAACTATTTCAATAACTTTTTACCATGGACACTGAAATTTGAATTTCTTCTGATTTTCAAGTGTTATAGTAATATCACTAATCTTTTGTTTTTTCCAACCATTTAAAATTGTAGAAACCATTTTTAGGTCACAAAATAAAAACAGGCTGTGGGCCATTTTTTTTAGCCTGCAGGCTGTTGTATTATCTTCTAATCTAGTTTATGAGTATATTGTATTTACTTTACCATTTTTCTACTTTAGAGCATCACATTTGGGGAGAATGATACATTTTCTCTACTAGTAATGAACAAGGTGTTCTCAAACTGCCTAAGGGAGTATTCAGCTGATAAAAAGAATCGGTTTTCAATGAATATCCTGTTTTTCTCCATATCCATCCATTTCCCCTCAGCAAAATATTTTGAATGCTGACTATCACATAAAGACATTTTTTTCCTGCTCTGGCAGAAATCAGGTCACCTCAAGAAAGGGAGTTTCCAGAGAACAAGCAGACAGCGGGTGAGCAATAATACTCAGACTGGGTCTTGCACGGCTGTGGTCCATTTCCAAGTCCAGGTCTTCTTGCTATGTGTGAGCCCACGGCTCTTGCAGATAATAATAGCAGTCAGTTATGACTCCAGATCTCAGAGCAATAAGTACTACAGTGACGAGAACTCCACTTTTTATAAAATATGGCTTTCAAAAGAATTAAATGAACTTTGATAGATCTGAAGGGATGACAGAAAAATAGCCTCTGAAAACAGGAAACTGGTTAGAGCAACTTACCCTGAAGTGTTTCAGAGATGAGGGGCATTCATCTCTTCGCATTTCAGGTTTGTCAAAAATGATGCAGTACTGTACTCTCTAGAGAAATCTTAACAGTGAAGAGATAAAATTCTGTCAGAGTGGCGAGAAAGCAGGTTTTAAAAGATATGTGGGTGTTCATGTGAATTAAAGGCTATATAGCTGTCCTAAAAAATGAGACTTGCCAGTAACACTTTTTTCTGTAATCTGAATATTTCTCCTGAATTTTGATGGTCTTCCAAGTTTTTTTTTATTCAAAAGCACAAGAAGACATCCTTCTGAGAAGATGAACATGAAAATTCACGAAGAATGAATGCTATACACAGTCTCCTTTGTCTAGATTTATTAAATGCCCTTCACTCTGAACACTGGCTGACTGGTTTTGTTGAACCATAGGTGAATGCTAAGTATGTTGGGTGGAGTTGTGAATGTCTGCATGCATTTGTCACTGAGAAAAAAATAAGAAAAAACATCCTGAGCTCTGAAATCAAAGTTCTTTCTATTTCATGGGCCATGTTCCAAGACTCCTTGTGAACAAGACAAAAAGGAAGTGACAGTCCAACTCAGAGCCCTTCATCAAAAACAACTCTACAAAACCCATTAAAGAAAACAAAGTCTAAACTAGAGGCACATCTTTGTTATAGAAAAGCAATTCTGTTGGGCTTCATGGCAACTGTCAATGATGCATTGAAAGGAAACCTTAATGCAAAAAGAAAGAAAACTATGTAAGGTTTTTATGATTTTTAAGGGGTGGGGCTGAAGAGGCAGGAAAGAGAGACTTGTCTTAGAAATAGATTTCTTTGCAAATCAAGACCACAATGAGATACCCCTCACACCTGTTAGAAATATTATTATCAAAAAGACAAAAGATAACAAGTGTTGGCAAGAGTATGGAGAAAAGGAAACCCATAGTACAGCTGGTGGGAATCTAAATCAATATAGCCATTATGGAAAACAATATAAAGTTTCCTCAGAAAACTAAAAATAGAATTACCATACTAACTGGTAATCCCATTTCTGGATATATCCCCAAAGGAATTGTAATTAGCATGCCAAAGAGATATCTGCAATCCCATGTTCATTGCGGCACCATTCACAGTAGCTAAGATATGGAATTAACCTAGGTGTCCATTGTCAGATGAATAGATAAAGAAAATGTGGTGCATATACACAATGGAATACTATTCAGTCTTTAAAAGGGGGGAAGTCCTGTCATTTGTAGCAACATGGATGAACCTGGAGGATATTATGTTAAGTGAAATAAGCCAGACACAGAAAGACAAATATCATATGATCTCACTTACACATGTAATCTAAAAAAGTTTAACTCAGAAGTAGAGAGTAGAATGATGGCTACCATGGGCTGGGGGAAGGGGTTGGATGAAGAAAGGTTGAGCAAAGGGTATAAAGTTTCAGTTAGAAGGAATAAAATTTAGTGATCTATTGCACAGAATGGTGACTAAATACATAATCATCATATGTATTTTGTACATTTCAAAATTGCTAAAATAGTATATTTAAAATGTTTTCACCACAAAGAAATGATAAGTATGTGATATGATGGATTTGTTAATTTGCCTGATCTACCCATTCCACATTGTAAACATATGTCAAAACATCACATTGTACCCCATAAATATATACAATTATTATTTGTCAATTAAAAATAAGATAAAATAATAAATAAGGAAATAGATTTCTGGGTGATTTAGAATACATTTTTTCAAACAAAAAAATAAATGTATTCATTTACTAATATAACTATTTTTCATTTCATAGCTTGTTTTCTCTAAATTGAATTAAGTTAAAATAATGCCTATATTTCCTCAAGAGTTAGCCAAGTGTGAAGGAAGCAGGAAAGGAGAACACCTTGTGACTTTCTCTATCACAAACTGCTTAAACAATCTAAATCAGCGGTTCTCATTTAAAAACAAAGTGTCCTTCTATGTTCTGAACCTTTGACTAATCAGCAGGAACTTCTGCTTTCTAGGTCCGCCTTGGACTTCCACTATATAAATGGAAACTCCCAGACTCTTCCTGTTTCAATGTTCCACTTACAGAAATAGGAATCAAATTTGACTTCAAAGGGTGGTGATGATGTAGTCACTATGCCAGGCTCCACAAACAATCACATTTTGCAGACAAAGTCTTGGTCACATCAGGGTGACCCAGTCCTGGGTGATTCAGTGTTTATTAACACAGTTAAGGGAGCCATGAATTCCTGACCAGAGTGACCTTCTGACAACGCAAAGCCCATTACATCACTCCCCTTCTTCAAACCCTTCAGTGATTCTGCATTATCTGCAAGATAAAGTCCATGCTCCTTACATGACATAAAACATACTCCACTCACCACAGCTAAATTCACTTCATCCCCTCAAACCGTAATCTCTTGTTTCTCAGAACTATTTGTGCTTTCCTAAGCACACTCTGCTTTCACGCATTTTTCATACATCTATTCTTTCTCCCCTTTCTACACCCGCCCCATCTCCCAGTCCACCCACAGTGACTTTTAAAAACTAGTTCTGGCATTACCTCTTCCAAAAATCTTTAAAATTTCACCACGCACCCTCCCTACATACATATTCTAGGCTAAATTTTCCCTCCCTGTGCCTGCAGGGCCTCCTAAAAATATCTTCATTGGGGTTTTTATCATTCCTTTTTTGTAAGGTAGGTTTGCTTAACTGTCTCCTTCCTGTCTTCCAAGCAGAGAACTCTGGAGAACAGGGACTATTTCTTAGTCTTCTTTGGATCTCTACCTGCTGATGCAGTGTCTAGACTGAAACAAGCACTCAAAAATTTTGATGAACAAAGGAACAAATTTTTCGGAATCCCCCAATGTTCGTGTATAGCCCTTAGGAACGGTCAATGGACCCTGAATAAAAATGTGGTTGGTGTGACATCCTAGGAAACTGTGATTTCACTGTCCTCACACTAAAGGAATTGAGAAGGATTAGAAAAAAAACTTGAGAAATGGAGCCAGGGATGTGAAGAGGTTTCCATGTTGTCATTCTGTCCAGCTTTTGCTCAATTATCCATTCCCATGTATCCATAATTCTATGAGACACTGAGATGATGAAAACAGGAATGTCAAACACAATGCTGCCTCTCTCCGTCTGACCCCAGATCACTGTCATGAGAAGGGGAACAGTTAAGGCATCATGGCTATATCAGGAATCAGACCAGAAGGCAATGGGAAAAGCGGGTTGCAATCTGATTGTACGTTTAACTGGGAAAGCCCCAGGCTGCAATCATTGGAGGCAGCAAGGCACAGCTCTGAAGAAGGGGGCTTTGATGTCCTCCGCACCCAGCTTTGTATCCCAGCCCTGCTGCACACTACCTATGGGCCTTCAGGGGCCAGATGTTATTCTTTGAGCCTCAGTTTTTCCCTCAGGAAATCTGTACAAGAATATCTGATTTGTGGGGCTATTGTGAAATTTAATGAAAGAATGAATGTAAAGTATTTAGCACTCCACAAATAAGACAGATCATTTTTATCCACTATAGACTCCAAGGACTTTCTTTAAATGAACACTTCAGGTGCCCATTTATTTAGTTCAAGTAAACATCAATCTAGATAAACACACTAAGAAAATCTAAAGGAACACATGACAAAGAACTAAATCAACTTAGAAATTGAATGAAAATAAAAGGTAACATTTAAGGGTGTCACCATGTGTTTAGGCACTGTTATAAATATTTTATATAAATCAACTCAATTTTCATGATAACCCTAAAGTAAGCATTGTTGTCATCATTATTTTTATTATCATTATCCCTATGATACTAATGAAAAAACACAGTGCAAAGTAACTTATCCCAGGTCATGAAGTTAGCAAGTGGCAGAATCAGGCTTCAAACTGAGGGAGTCTATGTTGCCAGTCCACACCCTTAACCACACAGCTATTTGGACTAAAGGCTGCACTGCTTTGCCCTAGTACCTAGGATAGTGCCTTGCACAGAAAAGTAAATTCCATGGAATTGCTCTGATTACAACTGAATTGGACCAAAACTGTAATATTTTCCCATGAACTGAGATGGAAAGGGCCATCTAGCCAGACAGCACCTGTGTGGTCCTTAGACCAACCCAAAGACAGCTGCAGATTCAGTGCCAATGAAGAGGTCATGGCCTTGAGCTCAGGAAGGTGCTGAGTGAATCCTGAAATCAGTGAGAGCCAGATTTCCTCCCGACCACTGAATTCCCACATGGCCCACTAGCGTCAGCTCCACAAGGGCAGGAATTCTTGACTATTTTGTCCACTGATGCAGCCCCAATGACTAGAAGAGTAGATGGCACGTAGCAGGTGCTCAATAAATATTTGTTAAAAGAAAAAAAGACAAACGTGATCCTATAAAAGGGAATAAATTCCGTGGAGTTAAGGCACATGCATCTTTTACGCTGCGAATACTGTGACAACCATTCATTGTCCCTTTTATCCCAGCCATGCGGTGGGATTGAGGGACAAATTCCAGAAGCACAGCAGCGCAGGTTGCCCGGTTCCCCGTCTGTCTAGGAAGGTATGTGGTGAGCAAACAAGGGGATGCTGGAACAGAGCGCTGCTTAGAGCCAGGCTTGGTAAACTTTTGTTCACTGATGAATGAATGCATTAAGCTGACCAGCTCAATCTGATTGGTAAAGAAACATCCTTAGGGTTTTTCTAATAAAAAACACAATATGCTTTCAATCCAACTTTTGTAAAATAAAACATGATTATACGCTCCCAAATAAGTATTTTAAGAAAGTTTGCAGATATGTCAAAGATTTCTAGGATTTGGAAGCCAGTATGTTTCCAAGGTGCAAGGGTGTCTGGGTTATTCTCAGGGTTATGGCAGTCCCTGCAAAATAACTCTGTGCTTACCTGAGAGCCTGAAACAATATAAATGCAAAGCTGCCATCCCTCTGCTTTGGCCACTGCACCGTTACCCAGAACTTACAGTGCTGCTTGCATGGACTTGAAAAGAGAGTGAAAAATACACAATACATTTCTCCTACTTTATAAAAAGAAGAGGCCATACAAGTCGGGAAACAGTGAGCAACACGGGATCTACAATGAATTTAAATGGAAGTTTGTGGGGTGCCTGCAGTTTGTCATCTAAGCAGCCTTGACACACAGAATTCCTGGAACTAGGCTACCTTAATTCAGTCTGACAGCTTCGTGGCAATAAAGCAGCATCCTAAAAATAAAGCAAACATAATGCATCTTCCATGCTGGGCACAAAAACTGTACAATGCTTAAATGCTACCAAAATGGTGTCCCTTGAGATTCATTCACACTACTGTTCAGATGAGGGAAGCTTTGGCAAAGCTGCTAAATCAAAGATCGTGAAGGGGGCTGGCTTTTCTTTTCTTACGCTCTTGATTTTTACATCTACATGGTCTGCTTTGTCTTATCCTATTTAAATGTTTAAAATATTTTGTTTAAAAAAATTATCTAAATGTATCAGCACCACACAGTATCTGGTGACTTTTATAATGATTTGAGACTCTCCCAAGGATGGATTGGCAGAAAACAAACTAACATGTTCAATCACCTTAACATACATAAGATTGTTTGGTAAACAAGAAAATCTGGTAAGCACTGGAGTTTTGACTTGCATAAAAAAACCTTGTAGTAGTGTTCAGAGCAGTGTATCAATACTTCCCTTCAGTAAAAGTATTATCAGTGTTATATAATTAACTTGAAAGAAGAAATTGAATAGAAATATTGATATAGTGGTAAAATCAGAACCCATTGTGCTAAAATTGGCACATTTTTGTCACTATCCTATAAATGTAGCAAGTCGTATTTGAGAGGTGGGGTGGGTTAACAGAAGCAACATGAGGAGGCTTTAGTGTCAGACAGAATTGGGTACAAACTCCAGTTCCAATGCTCATTAGCTAGGTGACTTAGGGCAAATTTTGTAACCTCATTGAGCTTCAGGATTCCCCTATTTAAAATAACAGTAACGTCTGCCGTGTAAAATTAAGTGGTATTATATACAAAAGACACTCGTGTAAAATTAAGTGGTATTATAGACAAAAGACACCTGTGTAAAATTAAGTGGTATTATAGACAAAAGACACCCGTGTAAAATTAAGTGGTATCATAGACAAAAGACACCAAATACAGTATAGGCACTGTGGGACGCATAACACTAGACTCTTTATAGATTCACAACTGAAAAAGATTTCATTAGAAAAAAGGATTTTTCAAATGGCCCTTTGATGTCATATTTCAATTCATTTTTGCACTTCCTGCAAAGACACATAGCAGGAGAATCTGCCCCGGTGATAACTGCTGGATTTGGCATTCCGGTACACTGCTGGCACTCCCCACCTAACCACAGCCTGCCCTGCCCCAAGTACACCCTTCTCATTTCCTAGGATATCTCCGGAGTAATATCTGTTAGGCAATGGTCTGTTGTACAGTACAATACGAGTAAGTCCACTAATTTCACACATAGCATTTTGTATTCAAGGAGAATCATCTAGAACTCAGCAAGTTATACAACCAGGAACTTGTCCCAGACTAAGCTGAGCTAGCAGCTCCATGCTGATTGGATCACTCACACCAGTTTTACCAATTTTAAAAACTCTGAAGATGAGCTTTATAAATGGGACTCTTTATCTTTGGACTGAATCAACAGAGAGCTTCATCTGAGAGGCCGGGGGCAGGCAAACCACTCAGATCACAGTATTTGACTCTCTTTTATATCTCCCTTTGCATCTCATATATTCATTTTACATTCAGGGAATCTGTATGACCTTGAGCGAGGTACTTAGTTACTCGGGGCCTCAATATCCAGATCTGTTAAATGTCTGTCATAGAGTCCCCAGGCTCTATAACACCTGGGTGCACCTGGTAGAAATAATTTTTATGAGAATTTAATGAAATAATTCAAGCACAGTACTTAGAATGGTGCTTGGTATATAGGAACATTCGATAACTCTTAGCTACAGTTCAGGTTGTTTTGTCTCCTTGAGAAAAAGGGGCTCCCATAGCCTGTATGTGTCCATCAGCGTGTAAGGCATTTGTTTCACTATATTAAATAACTAAATATACTAGCAGGCTGTGGTGATGGAGAAAGAAGATATACTTTAGGGCCCCTTAAATGACTTGTTGAGGGAAACAGATTGATGAAAAGAAGAAAGACTTAGTAGTTAGAAGACAAGAACTCTTGCTGGACAACTAACTCATTATATGATCTTGAACAGTAGTCTCCTTACCTTTCTTTCATCTCTAAATTGAGGTTCAAAAATGTCTACTACGTAAGAGTCTTAGAAAGATTAACTGATATAATCCAAATATCTACATTAGATTTGCAGTACAGTACCTTCTTGGTATTAGACTTAAATTTATTTTCATAAACATTAATCAAAAGTTAGAGCACAGGCCGGGCACGGTGGCTCACGCCTGTAATCCTAGCACTCTGGGAGGCCGAGGCGGGCAGATTTCTCAAGGTCAGGAGTTCAAAACCAGCCTGAGCAAGAGTGAGACCCCGTCTCTACCATAAATAGAAAGAAAGAAATTAATTGGCCAACTAAAGATATATACAGAAAAAATTAGCCGGGCATGGTGGCACATGCCTGTAGTCCCAGCTACTCGGGAGGCTGAGGCAGAAGGATTGCTTGAGCCCAGGAGTTTGAGGTTGCTGTGAGCTAAGCTGACGCCACGGCACTCACTCTAGCCCGGGCAAC
>CAUYRT010040536.1:0-21896 GCA_963574885.1 Lepilemur ruficaudatus
TAATAAAAATGATCCATGGCCGGGCGCGGTGGCTCACGCCTGTAATCCTAGCACTCTGGGAGGCCGAGGCGGGCAGATTGCTCAAGGTCAGGAGTTCAAAACCAGCCTGAGCAAGAGTGAGACCCCGTCTCTACTATAAATAGAAAGAAAGAAATTAATTGGCCAACTAAAGATACATATAGAAAAAATTAGCCGGACATAGTGGCGCATGCCTGTAGTCCCAGCTACTCGGGAGGCTGAGGCAGAAGGATTGCTTGAGCCCAGGAGTTTGAGGTTGCTGTGAGCTAAGCTGACGCCACGGCACTCACTCTAGCCCGGGCAACAGAGTGAGACTCTGTCTCAAAAGAAAAAAATAAAATAAAATAAAATAAAATAAAATAAAATAAAATAAAATAAAATAAAATAAAATAAAATAAAATAAAATAAAATAAAATAAAATAATAAAATAAAATAAAATAAAATAAAATAAAATAATGAGACGCTTTCAAATGTATAAAATGAAATTAATGTTCTATGACCTTAAACATTTACATAGAAAACCTCATCAATTAGATTTCCACAACTTGCCATGTCCAGAATTACTGGTATTAGACTTGCCCTCCACTCTAAACAGCCATATAAATGACAACTGTATGAAATAAATGTGTTAAGGCACTAAACAGCAGGCAGTATAGGATTATGATACTTGGGGAAAAAAGACACTAAGTAGATCCCGCAAGCGTTCTGGTCCTCTGTAAGGGAGCACTTTTTGCCATATAATAAAGTGGAAGAGCCTAAATAGACCATTGATTCTCTGACCTACGGAAACAGAAATCAGAGATTATGATCTTGGTGTGGGGTGGGTGCCCAACTCCCCAGAAGGCTACGGAAGTGAGAGAACACACTCACCACATGTCTGGCTGACCACTAACCTATGCATGAGTGTGGGAGACTCAAGAGACTCCAGCGAAAGTGAAAGCCAGAGGAGTCTTGAGAAAGGCATCCAATGTGTTCCTCAACTCACACACAGCCTGGATGGCAGAAAGGAAAAGCATTATGAACTTAAATGTCTGAGCATATAAAACTCTGCCCACATTAGTGACTGATTGCTAAGCCACACTGATGCATGTGATATTAAATATATCTAAGGAGGCAGGAAAAAAAATGAGCAGAGATATCAGTGGCTATATAGCATTATAGGGAGAGGAATTTTGTCATTTAAGTCAAAGCAAGTTAATGAAAACAAAACAAAGAAATACTTTCACAAAAACAACAGTAGAATCTGGAGTTGCTACAACATACTGTTGACAATGGCAAGTTTTCAACCTAAAAGCAATAAATGTGATCTATACAAATGCGCAGGAAACAAAATCATAAACAGAAACTTGTCTCTGCTTCCTCAGCTCAGTGAATCCACTTTGGATGAACTCAGATGTTAAATTTAGCAAACAGATTTCAAAGAAGCTAATCTAAGCATGTTAAAAGAACATGCTATCATTGAGCCAACAAATAGGGGATCTAACAGAAAAATTTAAAGTATAAAAAAATGAAATTTCAAGAGTTTAAAAGTAAAATAACTGAAGCGAAAGTTTCACTAGATCAGCTCAATAGCAGATTTGAAATGGCAGGAAAAAAAGTGAACTCAATTAGAAATCATTAGAATTATTCTATCCCTAAACAATGGAAGAATCTTGAAAGCAGCAAGAAAAAAGCACTAAACCTCACATACAGAGGAATAATAATATGATTAATAGTTAACCTCTCATCAAAAATATAGGGCAAAAGGCAATGAATAACATATTTAATGTTGTAGAAGAAAAAAAACTATCAACCAAGGCTTATATATTCAGTGAAATTATACTTCAAAAATAAAACTGAAAACACTCATAAAAATATCTATATATACATATTTTATGTATGTATATTTTGTGTTTCCTTATGTTCTTTAATAATCATATAACTGTTTACAGAACAAACTGAATATATCATCAGGCTTATATCATATGTAGGTGAGGTAGGAAATTGAGCTATATTATTGTGCAATTGACATTTTACTGGAATTAAATCACTATTAATTTGTGGTAGACAGTGGTAATTTAAACGTGTATATTATAATCTTTAAAGCAATCACTAATATTACTAAAAATTATTAAATATTAATAAAAGAATTCAAATGGTACACTAATAAAATTTTATTTTAAATTTTATTTAATTTTTTGTTTCAATAAAAGTATTTAATAGAATTATCCAAAAGGAAATTTGAAAAATAGTAGATATGAGACAAATAGGAAAAAATTTGCCACATGGCGGAAACTATCACAAGAGCAAACAGACAGAATGGGAGAAAATTTTCACATGCTACACATCGGATAAAGGGCTGATATCTATAGAGATATGATGTCTATATAGAACTCAGGAAAATAAGCAAGAAAAATCAAACAACCCCAATAAAAAGTGGGCAAAAGACATGAACAGAAACATTTCAAAAGAAGACTGACAAATGGCCTACAAACATATGCAAACAGCTATAAGTAGAACTATCATTTGATCCAGCAATCTCACTACTGGGTATCTACCCAAAGGAAAAAAAGACATTCTATAATAAAGGTATCTGCACTTGAGTGTTTATAGCAGCACAATTCATAATTGCAAAGATGTGGAAACAACCCAAGTGCCCATCAATACATAAGTGGATTAATAAAATGTAGTATATGTATATCCTGGAGTACTACTCAGCCACAAAAAACAATGGTGATCTAGCACCTCTTGTGTTATCCTGGATAGAGCTGGAACCCATTCTACTAAGTGAAATATCAGAAGAATAGAAAAACAAGGACCACATGTACTCACCATCAAATTGGTATTAACTGATCAACACTTAAGTGCATATATAGTATTCATCAGGTGTCGGGCAGGTGGGCAGGGAGAGGAAGAGATGGGTATATTCACACCTAATGGGTGCGGTGCACACCATCTGGGGGATTGACACGCTTGAAGCTCTGGCTGGGATGAGGCAAAAGCAATATATGTAACCTAAACATTTGTACCCTCATAATATGCTGAAATAAAAAAATTAAAAAAAATACGTAAGTAAAAAAAAACCCAAAATTTTGGTATTACAAAAACACCATAAGTTGCTTTACTAATTGAAGCTAAAGGATAAACTGAAAAGAAAAACATTTTTGAGGCATAAATAATAAAGTATTAATAACCTTAATATATAAGGAAGTCAAAAAATTAATGAGAAAAAAATTAACAATACCAATAAAAACTGTAAAAAAGATGATGCATAATTCTCAGTAGAAAACAAAGTCCATTAAATACATAAAAAGAGATTCATCCCAAGAGTAATCAAAATAAAATAAAAATATAACTGCATAACAATGAAATAGTTATTATATATATATTATCCACAGTTTTGGGTTTTTTTAAGACATTCGTTTAGATGGGTAGGCATCCTGTTTGTCAGGGTTCTGGAAGGAAGAAGACAGCATACTGAAACTGAGCAATTGAAGGAAATGTAATAAAGAGATCATTTACAAAAGGTATGTGCAGGGTTTAGGAATAGCAACAAAGAAAAACATTCCTATAACAGCAATGGTGGAAGCCATTGCCACAAGAACACCGGTAGGAACAAAGGGAATGAGAAGTTACCGAAACCCCTCAGGCAGGGGGAGAGTGGTGTGACAACGGCCAGCTTAAAGACGCAGCCTTTTATTTCACAGCCATTGGCAATCCAGCATGGAGAAAGAAAAGGGAATAAATACCCCCATCTCAACTCTCTTCCTTCCATTGATTTTCAGGGGGTGCTTTACTTTGGTTGAGCTCCACTAGAAGACAGAGGAGAATGGAGGTCCACGCAGGCCAGACTTCTAGGGCACAAAGTGGCATGGAACACAGCAGAAAGTAGATGCAGAGGGACAAACATCAAGTAACCTGCACAGGCACACTCCTGCAAGAAGAGTTGATGTAATTTTCAAAACCTTTCATAAGGTAATTTGACAATGCACATTAAGAAGCTCCAAAATATAATTCCCTTTGGCTTAGTATTTCCATTTCTAGGAATTTATCCTAAGGAAATATTTAGAATGAGTACAAAAATCTGTACACAATTACGCTTATTGAAGACTTATTTATTATAAAATATTTGAAATTATATTTCAACATTAAATATGTGTGAAAAATATCATTAAATATGCATGCTTGGTAAAAAAATATCTAATGACATGAAAACTGCTCATAAGAATTGTAAATTTAAGCAGCAGGAAACAAAATTGTGTATACAGTATATTAGCACCCTGTGGGCAGGAGCTTTGACTGTTTACTCCTGTATTTTCATTGAGAGCAATGCCTAGCAATATATACGCTATGTACAGATATATATGCATAACATAAAATTAAAGAACATAGATCAAAATGTTAACAGGGTCTCTCTCTGGATGGTACAATTGAGGGTGATGTTTTATTGTTACTTTTTACTACTGTGCACTCTTTTTAAATGCTTTTCTTTTATGATAAAAAGAAATAATAAAACCTTTTTCTAATTTTTGAAGTATCATTATAAGAACCCTATAAAAGCCTACAGGATTCTGGTAGATCTGAGTTGTTTCATCCCATTGAGGTAGGTCCCTATCAGTGGGAAATCCCCTAAGGAAGTCCAGAGATGAAGACTAAAATCTCAAGAAAAATAATAAAAAATTCACTCATACTTCTACCAGCATTGGGAGCAACTGTAAGATTTTCACTCTTTTGATAATTATAATTCCACATGTTTCCTGGGGCTGTACTGAGTCATCTTATTTGATGATAGGATTTTTAGCCTTGAGTCTCTTTTCTGTAAAACATTTAAAATAGTTCACAATGAGGAGAGTGAACTACCTTTTAGAGCAGTTAAAGATTGTTAATGAAATTATTATAAACACTTTCAAGGATAAAGGTTAGGAACTCACAGGAGTCATAAAAACGAAGCACAAATTCTTCATTTTACAGATTTGGAGAATAAAGCTTAGAAGCATTCAGCAATTATCATGGTACAGATAAGACAAGAAACTCAGTCTGCTGAGTCCTGGTCCAGTGTTTTAGTGTTTTTGGTATATAAAAGCCAGTTTCAATGTGTTCAAATCCCTAACCATGTCAACCTGTAATAGAGAAAAAAACTTCAGTTGAATTAATTATTTAGAATTAATTTGCTCTATGCATGTGTTCTAATTTGAATTAATTGGTATATATATTTAGATTGCCAGTTTCAAGCTGTGCTTGGGAGTTGGTTTCCTCGAAGATACCTGAGGGGTCAAGACGGAGGTGTATCAATCTAAGTCCAACCAGGAGACAGAAGCCTCACATGATTTAAACAGAATTTTAATATAAGAAATTATTACGGTATGAGAAGGAGTTACTACATGGTATAAAGAGAAATCTAACAAGGCACTGTATGTCTGAGACAGAGAATCCAAGGAAGGGCAAACTTGTAAAGGAAATGCTCTCTCCAAGGCTGAGGTTCAGACCTCATTGGAGAAGGCGTGGTAGCAGACCAGTGACCAGCAGTGAAGTGTACTGAGGCGGTGGTAGGAGAATGGAAGATACAGATCAATGGGTACAAATTAGACTGCAGTTTCAATTAGACTGGATAATTGAGTCTAAGTACTCAATTAGTTAATTTTTCCTCCTCATGTATTTGTGTTTATCTGTGCCCTTTGTCTTATATATTGATAAATTTATGACATTTTGGCTCTACAAAGAATATTTTATATGCAGACTTCCACTGATGACAAATGAAACTGTTAAATTTGTGTACCTTTGAACTACCTTAAACAATTAAATGTGCATGGATTTACTCATAGTCATTTTAGAGATCTATAATATCTGAAAAATTTCCTAGTAAAGATTTAGTTCCACTTTCTGACTTACTACAAAACCTTTTGAGTTTTGGGCTCACACCAAAATCCTATAGATGCTGAGCATTTGTTCAAATATTTTGACTTGGTTATTAATCACTGTGAGATAAATTAAAACTCAAATAAATAGTGCGACAAAGCCAGTGTGTCCCATATCAGATCCTTTAACAGGTACTGATCAGATAAAGTAAATATAAGTGTGTTTTGTAAATTGCATTAATTGAAAGTTAAGCTGTTAGTTATAAATTTATAACAATATTTAAGAAAAAAAGACCATAAATTATCAAAGTTTAAAATGGCCATTTTCATAATGTCAGTTCACCTTTACGTACACATGAATATAACAGAGCATTTTGCTGCAGCAAAATTAGAATGAAAAGTTCTCAGGTTGTTTAAAAACTGTATTTGGATCATTTCTACTAAATTTTCCTTGGGGCCATGCCTAATACTTGAGTTCTACCCAGGCTGAAAGATCTAAATGTAAAATTATGTCAATTTATTTTCATTTTGAAAAAATTTGCAATTACCCCCAATTCTTTAAAATGACAAAATCCCAACAGATTAAACAATTTAATATCTATTGCTAGAACATCTCAGAGCACAACAAAGATTTAGTTGAGTAACTCAAATTACCGCAAGGCAAATTATCATTTTTATCTTCATTATGTGAGCTGACTATAGCACTTCTTAATTCCATCATTCCTTTTGGTGTTCTGGCAAAACAGCCAGGCTGCAGGTGCTATGATTGTGGCTCCTGGAATTCTGCCTGGTCTTCATCTTTGCAAGTTGACATTGCAGGCAGAAAACAGATTAGATTATGCTGATGCTGACTGTGGAAACACTGCTCAGTCCAGCAATCTTGTAACAATACAAAAAGTCCATAACAGCAGCCTGGCAGCCTTAAAATTGAGGGTCAGTTTGAAGCAAGTTTGAATCCATCACATCTTAAAGTGTTGGCCATGTAAAGAAATTAGTCAAGTGAAGAAAGGGTGGAAAAAAGATTAAAAGCAATGGAAATTGTCAAAAATATAAGGAAGAAGAAAGTGGTCAAAAGATACATAAAGATCATTTTCCTTACTTTAGTTAGTATATACTAGCTGAATAATTAAAGAAGATAAAGCCCTTTAAAGACCTATTACCATGTTTGTCTATCGTTAGTTGTCAAAGGAAGAATTGTGGAAATATGAAAAAAAATGATTCTTCAATTGATTTGTATGGCAACATATGGCAACATTCTATGCATGAAGAGAAGTCACTCTACTCTAATTTTTTGACAGGCTTACTCTGATGTTTATGTATCATCCGTCAGAAGATATGGAGATAGAAACACAGGATCTGCACTGAATCACTCAGCCAGCCTCTGTTAATTATATGCTTGTATTTCCTACTAGGCTTCTCATTACTCTGAAGGGAGACTAGCTGCTAGAGATAACTCTTTGGATATTGTCTATGGTTCACAGGCAGATAATGGGTAGTCATAGATGAGGCCGAAACTGAAAAAGGACCAATCACATTTTGACATAATTACTTTGGATGAAAATAGTCAAGGCAGTAAATAAATGAAAGTGGGAACATTTTAAATTCCAAATAATTTATCATTTATTTATCTAGTAACTTGTGTAATAATTTTTCATCTTAAAAAAATGTTTCAGATATTATGGCATGCAGAATTCTAAGAATCCCCAACCTCTGGCATACACATCATCTGTAATATCCTCCCCTTGAGTGTGGGCAGGACTTGTAAATATGATAGGATATCATTGCCCTAGTTAGGTTACTAATCAGTTGACTTCCAGTTAATCAAAATAGAGATTATCTTAGGTAGACCTGACCTAATCATGTGAGTCCTTTAAAAGAAAGTGAAGTGCCACCTCCTGCTGGCCTTGAAGACACAGCCTCCGTGAATTCTACAGCTGCAAGGAAGTGAATTCTGCCAACAATAATGTGAACTTCCAAGATCTCTAGCCCCAGATGGGAGCCCAGCTCTGGCTGACAACTTGATTGCAGCATTTTGAGGACTTGAGCAGAAGGCCCAGCTAATCTTGCCCAAACTCCTGACCTACAGGAACATGTTTGTGTTGCTTTAAGCTATTAATACTAAGTTTGTTGTAATTTGTTACACATAAATAAAAAATAGAGATTTGGTGCTCAAAATTGAGCTATTTAAAGAGTATTTCTTATATCTTAAAAATATTTTTGTGTATGGAATATTTTCCCCTTAGTCAATGGCGTTCTTTAGAATCATATTCCTCACAAATTAACTGAATTTCATTTCTAACTCTTACTGCGTTACACAATCCAAATACCATTATAAAATTCTGATTTTTTTCAGACAAATTTCAAATTCTCTCATTAGATTTTTATTTTTTCCATCATTGGGTAAAATGCCTCCTGCAGTTCAATGAAAACTAGAAAAAATTAAATTTTCTTCATTTAGTCAATTTCAATCAACTTTTTGTCTTCGCAACTATTGAGAAAAAGGTAAAAAAAAGTTTTTAAAAAGTTGTGTCTTCTTTATAATTTACAGTTTACATAGTTATACAGTTCTATAAAAATAGTTTGAAAATGTAGGTTTGATTTTTAAAGAGAGTTAAAGGTAAAATTCAAGATTTTAAACAAATGACTTCAGATGCAAATTGACTTATAGATAGAAAGTGGAATCAATGACTTAAGAGCCACATTTTCTATCATATCAGAAAAATTCAGAAAGAAGGAGGGGCTCAATCAAGTTTGATCCAGAACAGTAAAGGCTGGTGAGAGAAATATATATGTTTATTGTTTTCTTTTAAAAACTTAGGAGTACTCATGAGTAGATCTTATCAAGTGTTTCTTCCCTCACAAAGAACTGTTAACTTTTATGCAACTAAATTTCATATAAAATGACTTAATATAATCTAATCACAATCAATAATTGTTGAACCCTCAGAATGTGACAAGCACTCTAATGTGGATACATTATTACATTTAATCTTCAAAATACAACATTATGAGAACAATATGATTACCTCTTTATCACTCATATGTAAAATAATAACAACAAGTGGAATGGCGCTCTGCCTATCTGGCTCCAAACCATTGGTTTCTATTTTTTTGTTGTTGTTTTGAAAATTCTATGGTTCATAACAGCATCTAAGTGAAGATTAAATTAGGCCAGGTTAGTGAACCAGAATGTACCACCCTGGGAAGGGAAAGGGCAGCAGCTGGACGAAGCAAAGGCAAGCTAGGAGCTCCATGGGTCTCTCTGAGATTTCTTTTCCCGTCTTGGCAAGGATTCTTCCATAACATGCTTCAGACTGTGATGTAGGATGGCAGACACTTACACTCAATTCCACAATCTTACTTCCTGAGTGCTTTGTAATCAAAGACAAATACTGGATATTATATTTTCATAGATTTTCACTAACATATGATGGCACAAATAAATGAACACACAAAAATTATAAATCAGATATATAAGATTTTTAAATTTATCTAATAATGTGGAAATTTTTTCCCTGTGTTGTTTTCTTTTGATAATGCATGATAAAGGTTAAAGTAGCCTATATAGTATTTCTCTTTGAAGATGCCTTGTCATCTGAAGCCCACATTCTGGCCCAGAGCTAGTTCAGTGGTTACTTCCTAATGTCTAGCCCATATTAACACACACATCCTACATTCTCCTATCCTCAAAGGCCCCAAGTGACTACCATAGTACATAATTTTACTATTCGAAAGACAAAATGAATCATTCCAGATATGCAGTATGCTAAATCATGATAGCTGTTTCAAATATTTAAAATATTGTCATGAGAAAAAGGAATTAGGGTGTTATTGTGTGGTTCCAAGAAACAGAATTAAGACAATGTGTAAAGTTAGATAGAAACAACATCAACAAAGCTGTCCAATATGGTAGTTAGTTAGGCAGAGTTCTCCAGCAATGAAGGTATTCAAACCACAGCTCGATAAGCACTTCTCAAGAGATCCAAAAAGCCGATCAGCAGTTAACCTTTAATCTAAATACCTTTACTTCCCCTGGCACCTCACATGTGTTAGAACATTTGTGATTGAATGACTATAAATAGGAAAAACTAATATGTACAAAATATCACTTTGCATTTATATTTTCAGCATAAGTATATGATATACTTTTATACTATAGGATTCCACAATTCTGTATTGAGTAATAGCAAACAAAATTTATAATACATTGAACAGATAGATGGAATAGACATGTCTTTATGAAGTGGAACCACACAGGTCAGTCTTTATTTCTTGATGGCTATATACACTCTAGGATGTATCTAGGCAATCATTTTAGTAAAAGTAAGGGAGAGCCTCTGATTTGGTTTGAAACTCGTTCTATGAAAGCCTCAGCAGAAGATTGATATACAATTAACTACATACTGGATGAGCTTTCCCTCATGTTTATATATGACTCTCTAATTTCACTATGTCAAACTTGTAATGTGCTACAAAGTAAAGGAAACAGTAACGAAGCAGGCCAATTCCTAGGGGGGAGAAAAACCTTTCAGAGTTTTTTCAAGATATGTTTTATGAAGTGTCATAAAACTCAAAATACCTTTGACATTAAAGGGTCATGGGTTATGCAGTACCTCCACCAAGGAAAAAGCATAAGGTATATTTGTGTAAAGCTTAGAAATATCTGTACTTTCTTATACTGTTTAGAACCATTTGCTTCAAGATCTCCAGTTTCTCTAGATTTGCCACAGTTTCAGACACCCACAATATTATAGAGTTAGATTGTCCTGCAGAGCTTGCTTCCTCTTGCCTATTCATCCTGCTCAGTGAATTTTCTGACAGTTAATATATCTGCATACAGAGGTATCATGTATATGCAGCATTCCCTGCACAAAGAACTTCTGAAAAGTCTCTTACCCTTTCTTCATTTAAAAGGCTTGGAAATGTCTTAACATTTGTGCCATGGAATTATGCCTGGTTGATGTTCATTTTGTTGACATTCATAAGAATCTTTCCAATGTGGAAAGAGGCCATCACCGAACCTGCTTTGTACTAATCTGGAAATATGGAACTGAAGACACCAATAAAATTATTTCAACATGTTTTAAATAAGGATGATGCAATTGTGAAATTAAATAATTCAAACTCAAAGCTGTTGGAACTTTAAATTATTTTGAGCCTTGAGAGGAATATGGCTATGTAGCATGAATCACATAGCATGCAGTTGCAACTTCTGCTTTTTCCTGTAAATGATTAAAATAACCAAGTGGTGCCAGAGATAAGATTCCTGCAGAATATTACTCCTCCTTGCAGAATGTTAAAGCAATCTTCCTTGGAATGTAGCAAGCTACGTTAATCAAATTGCTATAATGTACATACTAGCCTTGTATAGAAAATGTTGCAACTCTGCTAAAACTGTTTCTGCCTATTTCATTGAAACCATAGCTTCCTCACTTTGGAGTACTCACCCCAACCTTTTGGAGATGATGTTTGCAGGGTGGCTATCTTCAAGTTTTGTGCTCAATAAACTATACTTAGTCATATTTTCTGAATCTTATGATTTAAAGTTGACACAAAATATACAATCCGTATTTTCTTTTTTAACAACTGTAAAATATTTCATGTGCCATATTAAAACATACAAAAAATTAACACATAAAAAATTGAGCTTCCTCTGTGTGATGTTGATGGCAAATTTGGGCATATTGGAAATATTACCATTTCATGACCATAGAAAGCAAATAGAAAACACAAACCGACAACAAACAATTCATTACTCTTTGATCAGACATCAAAAGAGATGGTAGATAAAGTATAACCAAAAGAAACACTATGAGAATTAAGAGTACTAAATTTCAAGTTCCATCTGCCTATTCTGAGAGCAAAAATCTCAGGTATATACATATATAAAGTCATAATATTAAAGGCCTACTATAGGCAAACAAGATAAATATTGAACATTTGGGGACACTTAAAAGGGATATATATTCTAAGCTTATTCAAGGGTCACTGAAATATACTCTCTGAGGATATTATCTAAGAATATGTATTTTTACAAAGGCAACTCAATTCTATTATTTTCCAGGTTCAGAAACCAAATCAAGTACATACTGTGCTTTGTTGTTCAGATTCCCCTTTCAGCGAGAGTCGGCCACCCCACACTGCCCCTTTCCTGGCTGCAGCCCACATCCAATAACCGGTTGATGTGACAGGACAAAGACCTCATACGCATGCTCTCAATTTGGGATGACTCTGAAGGAATAACGACTGTGTAGCTCCCCATGGGTTTAGAGGCTGCTCGCATTCCCTCACAGGTGTTGCCCCTAGAAACAAACATTCCTCGATAAAGTTCCTGCAAGTAACTCTAACTCTCCGTATTAGAATCAATTTCTCAAGGAGCACAACCTAAGATAGATGGTACTTACGTGGTCCTTGAATGCAAACTCTAAAACAGGCAGTGGATAAATGGCAGAGCCAGGTGAGAAAGGTGTAGGCCTGTGGGGGAGGAGCAGAGGTCCCAAGGCATCATAAATTAGAGTGTAAACAAGGTAGGCATTCAAGTGGAAGGAGGCACAGAGGGTGAATCAAGGTCTCAGCAGAGTAAGGAGGGCATTAGAGAACAGAGTGTCCTGCACAGAGTTTCTAAAGTGAGTTGAAGAAGAATACTAAGGAACAGAGGAGGTCAGCCCTGCATGGACCACTGGAGTTGGGGAAAGGTAAGAAAGAAATCCCTCTAGGACTACAGCAGCATGAAAGCCAATCACTGGATTTTGAAGCCAGAGTAAGGAGGATATCTGTATAAGGAATGGTGGAATAGCAGTTCAGAGTGGAAAATCATTCAGAGTTAGGTAGAGTGTCTGCATAAGTACTATGAGCCATTGTTGAAAAGAGGCAAGAGATTGGTCATGTACAGGGGTATTTATCAAATAAGCAAATATGTTGAGGGCAGAAACTATTAGAGAAGAGATTTATAAATGTGGCTTTGGGTTACAATTGGAAGTATGGGTATACGTTCATAAATATCAAAATATGCAAATGGATATAAAAATAAAAACAGGTGTAAATGACACTGTGTATACATACATATATCCCCTAGCTCTGTCCAGTGAGAGGGCCTGATAGCAGTGACACCCCAATAGTAATGCATATACCTAACACCTGCATTTTGGCTTCTAAATTTCATTCTCCACTTAAAGGAACTAGAACTCCTTAGAGAAATGACTATCCAGAGCTAGGGCAGAGAAAGTATAAGATGAATTCAGAACATCTTTTTGAGAACAAATAATAAAGTGCTCAAGAATGATGGGATATATTAAAAGAACACAGAAACCAGCTTGAAGGCCCTCCACTGGTCAAATCTGAAACAATTTGGTCATACATATGAATTAGTGGTGGTAGCAAATTAAAACCAGTGAATACAATAAGAATTCATGAGAACTTATTGGTATTACTTAATTAAAATTAAAAGTTTGATTAAAAGTAAGATATTTACTTAGATTCAAATTATCTCTGAACCAAACACTTATTAATCACAAAGATGACAAGAGTAACTTTACAGTGGACAAGCTACTCAGATATCAAATTGGTAAACTAGCAATGGAATAAAACAAAAATATTCATTACTTGATAGGATGCAATGAGTAAATACAGCATTTTTTTTTTTACATTCTTTGGAAAGATAAATACTGCATAACCTAAATCTAATTATCTGGAAATATCTGACATTCTACAAACTATTCCATAAAATAAATTTCCTGTGATCTTCAAAAGTGTCAATATTACGAAAGTCAAGGAAAGACTGAAGAACTATTTTAGATTAAAGAAAACTTAAGGGACATGACATCAAAATGCAGTAAGCCACTCTGCACTGATAATTTTTTGTATAAAGACCGTTAGTGGGACAATTGGTAAAATTTGGATGGAGACTGAGGATTAGATGTTAGCAATGTTTAAATGCTAATTTACTGATTTTGATGGTTACATTAAGGAAATATAGAAGAATGCCCTTGTTTGTATAAAACACACAAAGCACTTGGAGGTGACCAGCATTCTATGGCAATTTTTTCTCAAAGAATTTAGGAAAAAAAATTATTATTTCTACTGTTCTTGAATATTCTTTTCAAAATAAAAAAATAATTAAAGTTAAATATAAATGAATTTTGGAACTGTATTATTATTACTTTCCAGATTGTATACAGTGAAGTCTCAATTACTAATGGTAGGGAAATACTAATAGCATCAGGA
The DNA here is from genome assembly GCA_963574885.1 of Lepilemur ruficaudatus. Taxonomy (NCBI): domain Eukaryota; kingdom Metazoa; phylum Chordata; class Mammalia; order Primates; family Lepilemuridae; genus Lepilemur; species Lepilemur ruficaudatus. The sequence goes on from CAUYRT010040536.1 coordinate 14,076, forward strand.
ATGCTGAAATGATAAAATTGTTAAATTTTCATGGAAATTAAACTGGGATGATATGTCAGTGGAAAGGAATGCACTGGTTGATGTCATGTCTCAGGCGCTGGAGAGGTTCAGAAGTAATAATTACAAGTATATTGGAGTTGCATGGCTATTGGTGAGTGTTATGATTGCAGCAAATAAAGGCTAAAGAAAAGGGTAATTAATTATCAATTTAAGGCAAAATATGAAAGTCAGGAGCAGACTCCAGAAAGGTATTACAATCTTGCCCCAGGAGTATGTCAACTCTTCCCCTTCTTAGGAACAAAACAGTACAAAGAGACCCAGGCTATCTGAATATCTCACAGAATATCGTATTGGACTACTCTGCAGTGGAGAACTTATACACCATTTGAAAAGCAGTTCCTGGCATATTACTGAGCCCTGATAGAGAATCTAATGGTTGAGCCTTGTGATCAGGAGCAGGATTCTATTGGATTCGCCAAGTCTAAGGTCAGAGATGCCCACTGGAAGAGACTTACGGGCAGTTGATGGTAGGAGAAAAAGGCCATCCCAGTGTGAAGGATTGGTTAGTACAGTACACCAGTGCAAGCCCCAAAAGGACTGCTACTAAAATGCAGCCTGACTCCAGGTGCCTCTGAATGACAGTGGTAAAGAGAAATCCTCCAATGGGCATTGGCAACAATATTAATGGACTTGAACTATGGGTAGCAATAAAAAGTTTATCTGGGTGGCCAGAGTTCTGGGAAGAAAAGACTGGAATATTAGAGATAAAGATTTCTGGGAAAGAATGTGGTTGTAGCTATGGGAGAGTGCTTGAGCATGGAGATTTTTGTGTCATGTGTTAATGCCTATCAGAGAGCACCCACCACAGAACAGTGGCTCAACCAGTTGATGTCAGTCAGCCTCTGCCATTGGCTACCCCAGTGCTTGCAAAATGAGCTTATGAATATAGTAGCCACTGTGGCAGGGATGGAAGCTATGCACGGGCCTAGCTGCAAATACCCCTCACCATGGCTGATCTAGCTACTAATGCTACTAAATGCCAAACCTTCCAGCAATAGAGACTAATGGTGAGTCCAGATAAAACATTATTCTTTGAAGAGTCCAACCAGTCACTTGGTGGCAAGTTGACTATATTGGACAGCCTCTATCCCAGGAAGGGCATCTATTCATATTGCTCTGGTTAAGATATATAATGGATATGGTTTGTCTCAACCAACAACATTATCCAAGTCCTCACTGAGTTTTTGATTCACCCACATGGTATCTATAACATCATCTTATTTTAAATTAAAAAAAGGTATACTTTATAAGCAGCCATAGTCCTGTAGCCATGGGATCCACTTGTTCCATCAAATACCAAACCAGTCACAGGTGACAGAATGAAAGAATAATGGGACAGCATTTTGAAGGCATGGATGAAGCACCAGCATAGGTAAAACATGCTGCAAAGATGAGGCAATAAACTCTATGATGCAATATATTTCTTCAATCAAAGATCATTATATGGGGCTGTATCTCCAACAGGTAGAATACCTGGGAAGCCAAGGCTTAAAGGTAGAAGTGGCCCACTTACCCTTACTCCAAGTAACCTAGTAGTATTCTTTGTACTTTCCACCCTTTTAGCTTTAGGCTATATAGATTTTCAGGTCCTTGTTCCCAGGGTAAATGCTTCAAAAAGGGAACACAATAAGCATTTAATTAAACTTTAAGCTATGATTGCCACCTGGTTCCTTTTGCCAAGAGATTGGGAGGTAAAGAAAAGATTGACTACGTTGGCAAGGCAGTTGACCCTGATCATCAGTAGGACACAGAGCTACTGTTATATCATTGTTACCGAGCATAATGTCTGCAAAACATTGTTGCCAATGTAATACCTGTGGATAACTAAGCATTTACCTCCCCTTTAGCTCTGCCAAACATAGCCAAATATTTACCTTCCCCTCAAATTTAGCCTGCTTAACTGTGCTTATCTTTAAGGAGGAGAATGCCTGGGACCCTGGTGACCAGACCATTCAGAACTGGCTAAGACCAGTGGGATCCAAGGTAATGGTCCACTTGGATTCTAGACACCCCTAACTTAATTATAATCTAATCCCCATGCTAAAAGGTGCTCCCACTGGTGCCACAGCAATTGACAATCGTCATGATGATAACCAAAAGAGACCATTAGAGGACAAAAAGATGGTGTTCCAGTTCTGAGAAATTCTTCACCCATCCCAGAAAACACATGATTCTTCTACACTCTGCTTTTAATACCCAAGCTCTACAATAAAACAAATCCTATATTTTAGCCCCCTCACCTCTCACACCTGAGTTGATTTGTGAACTGTAGTCCCACTTCTCCATTCCTTGGCCAACTGAATAAAGACTGATTTTGCTTAACACTCACTTTTGGTTTCATATATTGGCTTTGCCACACCAAATGAGGAAGAATCTCACCTTCTGGGGAAAACCCAATTATCTCAGTAACACAGTGTTGGCAGGTGATCGCAAGGAGATCTCTAGGGACTCCACTGCTTGATGTTAGTGACAAATGGACAAGTACAATGACAGGGTCTCCGATCCCTAAGATATAAGGATCTGGGCCAACCTACTACTTAAACCATCCAGTCCAGGAGACGTACTGCTGATGGAGAGAAGAATTTAGAATGGACAGAAGACAACGGAGAGAGTGAGCATTAGGTGCAGGTCTAGGACTGGCTGCAATATCAGGGTTGTAGTTTCATTCTACTAACCTTTCTCTTCTGAGATTCTCCAGGGAAAGGGAACAACCACAATCCTAGAGGAGCTATCCTCAGGTAAGTTACACTTACACCATAAGTAAGTAGATGACAGCAATACAAGGAGTAAATTATAGTGAATATTGCGGTAAGCCAGTCACTCTTTTCCCCAACTTTTGGGAATGTTGGTGACTGATGGATCAAAGATGACTTCTTCTCCAGGAATTTTCCCCTCCACTGGGGAAGCCCATATTCATTGATTGATGGAAAAGGGTAAAAAGGCCTAGACCTTTATATTTGGAGATGTGCCTTTGGGAGGTCATTAGGTTTAGATGATGTCATGAGGTGGAGCCCACACGATGAAATTAGCATCCTTATAAGAAGAGAAAGAGACTAGATCTCTCTCTCTCTCTTTCTCCTCTCCCCTTTCTCTTTTCCTCTCTCTATCAGTCTCTCAGTTATGTGAGAATACAGCAAAAGGGCTGTGGACCAGAACGAGGGCTCTCAACAAGAACCAGGCCATGGTGGCACCATGATTTGAGACTTGTAGCCTCCAGAACTGAGGTACAATGTTTTTTAAGTCATCCAATCTATAGTATTCTGTTACAACAGCCCAAACTGACTTAGACATTGATATAGGGCACTATTGGACAAGAAGCATTGAATTCAGACAGATTGAAAAGTAGAAGTGCAGCTATTTTCAAAACTCTTGGGTTCTATCCAGTATCATTCCTTAGAATCTTGTAGAACAAAATATAAATAATAACAATGAGAGAGAAGAGTCAGAAGTCAGAGGGAAAGTGGATGAAGGAGCAGGGACAGCAGCTACTTATCTTGGACACTTAATATGTGCCCTACTGTAGACGCTTCATGTATTTAATCATATTTAATTCTGAACAACCACACAAAGAAATTATTATCCCAGTTTCACAGTGGGAAAAACTGAAAGTTAGAGAACTTTAATAAAATACACACTTAGTAGTTCTCCTGTTACCTGAATCAAAAACTGATTTATTTAATTATTCCTAGAATTTCCTCTTCTATTTGTAAGAATAAGGGTCAAAGGAGACAGGATTGGGAAGAGTGGAAAAACAGGTTAGGTTCTAGGCAATCAATTAGAAGTGGTCCAGGTATCAGAGTATTACAGCTAATAAGAAGAGCTAAAATTTATTCAATAGTTATTCTGTACCATGTATTAAGTCACCTACATGGATTTTCTCATTTAATCCCACTGCCTGATGAAAGGTAATATTATTAACCTCATCTTACCAGTTGGAACAGTGATGCTCAAAGCAGTTAAATAATTTATTCAGGTTCACACAAATACTGTAATCCAATCATTTTTAAACTTTAGCATGGAGAATGTCTGGAGAACTTATTAAAATACAAAGTACTGGGTCTTCCCTCCAGAGTTTCTGATTTAGAAGGTCTAGAGTGGAGCCTGAGAATTTGCACTTCTGACAAGTTCTCATGTGATGCTGATGCTGCTGGTCCATGGACCACAGCAGAGAACCACTGGTAGAGTTAAGGACAATGATCAGAATCAAATTCAGGCATCCCAACTGCCGAGTCCATATATGTAACCACATCAGACCAATCTAGCTCAACTTTTAGATAATAAAGTTGTGAGTTGTTTTTCATGGCCCCCCAGGTTGATGGTCACAGAAGTGTGCAACCACAGGCAGAACCTAAGCATTCTGATTGAGGAGCAGGGACTGAATTAAGAAGTAGACATGGCGTGGCACGGCAGAATCCAGGATCTAATCAGATTTCGCCTTTGTGCCACCCCATGGTGGGATCTAGTGAGAACATGCCTCCTGGCATCACCTCATCACATGACCCAATCAGATTATGCTTCAGGCAGTGGTTCCTATGGATTAAATGAGAAAATTCATGTAGGTAACTTAATACATGGCACTGAGTAACTGTTTTACTGTCTATAAAACGTGCCCCAATTTAGAGTTTGGGGAGACAGATTTGAGCCTGATTCCTGTTTCCTTGTTCAGCTGCCTGGTAATAAACCTTCATCACTGTAAAAACTTGGTGCTTTGGGGTTTAGCTTTCCATTGTGTGAGGGAAAATGGACCCAGTGCAGTTTAGTAACACATATTCTTTGCAAAATTCACGTCTTTAACAGAACTGGGTAGGAATAAGAGCCATTGTTAGTACAAGGCTGGCTTATTTCAGAACACTAAGCAAGGCATTTTGTGTTTCAATTTCTCTGTAAAATAACCATCACGCCTCTGCAAACCCATGGACACTTATATTAATATAAATTCTCTTAAGAAGCGTAACCAAATGAGTCTATATAACACTTTATGTTCAAAGGGAGACTGTACTGTCCAGAGGTTTACAGTCTCGAGAGAAAGCAAGTGATTCATACTAGAGACCACTGAGAACAGAGGAGTGACAGGAAGCTGGTGGGTGTCAGGCAAAAGAGAAGCACCAGGAGGTGGGAGAGATGAGAAGAGGGAAGTAGTTAGCAACCATTTCACTTACTGCAATTTCCCCTAAATTTGGCCTTTAAAAAGGGTGCAATTGTTTCTGCCCATTCTTTGGATTAGAAGAGAGAGATATAGAGCCTCTGTTCTGGGAGAGGCATTTAAGTTACTTGGATCCCATTGCCTAGCTCTGCATAGGACAGATAAAATGGAAAGCCTCAAGTGGGAGACAGTTTTTTGAGAAAGACATGGTATAAAGTTGTGTAACAATTGGAAGACAGCACCAAGCAGGATACGATCAATTTACTTGTTGGTACTGTCAATGTTAGTAGAAGCCGTACCGAATCAAATAAGGGAACTTCAAGGGAGAAGTATCAACACTCAGCCCTGGGCCTCCCAGACCCCAAAATAATAGAATTCAACAAGAAAGAAATAACTGAAGTCATCTTCAAGCAAACACCCCAAAAGAGAAAAAGTTTAATTCTCTCTATAACCTTGGGTAGAGCATGTTCTAGTGGCCTGACAATTTTGTTCTTATTAACTATTATTAAAATAGTAAGCAATTACATACAAGTAAATATAAACAACTGATTTTAGAAGGAGAAGCACTATAAGTTTTTCAACATAATTTTTCTGAGAAGCTGAGAATACTTTCAAATGTTGGTGCAAACATCTTTTTATTCCCCTGGGGAGTGAGGCAAGCATAATTAAATAGAAATGATCTCCACTGCTCTTAAAGTGAGATGATTTTGACCTCTTTTCCAAAATATTCTTGTACTATATTATCTTTGTTTTTCTCAAATAATTTTCTGGTCTGTGTTTAGGGAACGTAATAACCAAACTTGGGAATAAGGCAAAGAGAAGAGTATTATAATTTTTTTTTAAATGTTATACTAGAACATTTCTAATAAGAATTCCCAAGGGTCATCTGATTCTCTCATGGAATATAATTTTGATTTAGTATTCACAGTTGATTAGGACTCATATGTCTTATAACTCTATAAAGTTAGAGGTTGATTTATAAAAAGTGAACCAGGTGTGATTTTTTCCTCTTTGATAGAGAAGATAACCCCCAAAGGTTATAGTTTTATTTCCTTGTAGGATATTAGTATGTTTCAAATCAAACTAGGCAATCTAGTTTGAGATTTCTTTTTCCACTGACCTTATAAATCTGAATTTCTCATATCCTCCTCAAATCAGTTTTTTCATCCTGTAGGTTCTTATATTACTGTAATGAGTTAAACAAAATTTTGACACAGACTACTTATATATATATTTTTAACAATTTGGGAATCGTGCATTTACATGTAAATTGAATGAACCCATGCTTAAATATTTTACCTACATTTTTTCTTTATATCATATTTAACTTAAATCAAAGGCAATGGTTTGAATGAAGCTCAAATGAACACAGTAAGAACAGCAATCATATCCTGAATATCAGGAAACAAGACTTATGTTTCTTGCTACCTTTTCTAGGCCTTTGAAAATTATAGGTTATTAATGAATATCTTTATGTAAAGATTTAAGAAGTCTTAGATCAGCTAAATCAACTAAACTGCTCCCTTGGAACAGAACTATACTCTGTCTTGCAAAGACTGGTTATATCCCTGCACATTTTCATAGTCACTCACAAAGTAAGGTTACTGTATTGCAGTTTCACCAAATTATTGCAAAGTTTAGTAACTGAAGCTATGGCAGAGTCTTTATAAGAAGATGAGAATTTATTCTGTGCCAGAATGCCAAAGTCCAGGTATCTGATTCTACAAGAGTTTAAAGAATTAGTACCCTCAGAGTACATTCTTATCTGAAAAATCCAGCCCCTAAACACATCTACTTTTTCAAATGGATAAATCTCCCTAATAAATCCATTCTGTTGTATAAATACTTTTGGCTTTGCAGACCGTATGCTCTCTGTTGCAACTACACAACTATGGCATTGCACTTTCAAAGCAGCCACAAATAATGCCTAAATGAATGCTGTATTGTGTACCCAAAAAGCTTTGTTTACAAAAACAGAATGGGATGTGATTTGGCAACCCTGTGTAATACCTGCTTTTACATCTTCTTTCACTTATGTTCAGAAGGAAAAGTGATTCCTAACCCTGTAATGAAATCAAAGTCATGGACCTCCTACTTGCGTACTTACAGCACTAAACACAAAGTGATGACAGTGTTTAGCATAAAGCAACTAGAGGATGAGGAAAGATTCACCAAAGTGATTCTCCATAGTCAGGATGGGGACAAGGCCAAGGAGAGGCTGAGATCCATCGTCACCTGCACCATCCAGCGCAACTTCTTTTGCATGCTGCTGACTGCTCTCTGCCAACTTGGTGAGGTGGGTTTATGATCTGCTTATCCAAACATCTGTACCTCTGAGGATGTTTCCGTTATCTCAGTACACATTTTTCTATGATCCAAAACAATCAAGATTTCGAGTGTGTTATAAACATGGGAGCTCTGGCACATGCCTATGACCTTAGTACTATAGTTTAGACTCTCCTGAAGTTTATGTCTTCATTGGAGCCCTGTAAGCTCGTATTTGCTGAATATATATGATCATATGAATCAGCTGGGGTTCATGTTAGAAAGTCAACTCCTGGTTCTTTTCCCAGACCTACTGAGGTGAATCAGAAGGTTTTCTGGGTCAGGGGAAGCTT
>CAUYRT010040540.1:0-28615 GCA_963574885.1 Lepilemur ruficaudatus
CCTTGGCCTCCCAAAGTGCTAGGATTACAGGTGTGAGCCACCACGCTTAGCCAATAGGTTCCTAATATCTTTGAGAGCCATTATTCAGCTGACTACAGAAGTTTAGACTGGGCTTTTATTGAAATGTCAGAGAAGTAGCCTAAAGCCATCCATGGTAGGGCTGGAAGCTGTACCTTCACCTAACTTACTCTTCTGCTCATACCACCTAGGGTGGGAATAGGGTGGGGCCTTCAGTTTAGGCCTTCAGAGAATATGCTGAATGGATACTACCTGTTTCCTCAGTTCTAGCTCCCCGATTTTTGATTGTCTCCCACCCCCAATACCCGCCTTAATCCACCTCCCAGTGTGACATCTCCCAACCCCTACCTTGGAAAATTCCAACCTTTCCCACGGGTTGGGACCTGCTCTTCAGCTCCCCAAGTATCCTGCAATCTCTGCCACTCCAGCTCCAGTGGCTCTGGGCTGGGGGGTAGTGAGCTTGGATTCCTGGGAATTAGGGGAGGACTGTAGTTAGTACCTTGCTGCTTCCACGCAGTGTCTTGACCAGGAACGGCTGTGGCCAGGTTCCTCATGAGCCACCCAAGGGCAAGCACCTTGCTGCTGAGTGTGACCTTTCTTCCTCAGACAACTCAGTCTAACATCACACAATGAAAACTCTCCTCCTGTTAATAGCACTTTTGAATCCACTCCTGGAAAGTCTATAACCCTGGCATTATGAATCAGGGATTCTTCCTAGCTCTATTTGCAATCTAAGGGCTTCATAGGAACTGGGAATAGCTCTGTCTGAGTCATTGGGATGAATGGTGCCATCCTTGAACATAGTTTCCGATCTCTAAATTTATCTCCTAACAGAAGTGTGTGTAGATGTGTGTGTCTGTGTGTGTGTGTGTGTGAGAATCCAGCTATGTGATTGTTAGTGGATCAGAGAATTAGAGGGAGCAGAAAGTACATCTGAGCTTGGAAAAGCAGGAGGGGCTGAAATGATCCGAGAGAATGATCAAAGCAGGGAGGATGGTCAAGAGAAGACGATGAGTGGGCACAAAATCCTCCTTTTATGTTCTTTTATGCTAGCGGTGGGGGCAAGGACTGTGGTGCCTGAAGCTTTTTCACATGAGGAGAGACCTCTTTAGAAAGAAGAATACAAAATAATGAATACAGAATTAGGCTTTGGATGAAATCAAGAAGTCTGGAATCTTAAGCTTCTTTAGCCTCAGGGCAAATCCTTTCTCTCTGGTTGGGGATCCCAGAGATATTCACCTCATAGTTGTGTGATTGATGCCTGTTACCGCTACTGCCCAGTGATGTGATCTGAGCTGTGTATATACACATACATGATTCAAATGTTTTTAACTATACATATATAACATACACGTATATGTTAGCATCATAGATATAATGTTAGGGATCTGTCAAATAATGAATCTGGAGGGGAAAATTTTATATGTAAAGCAGATTTAAGAAAAAAAGTATAAAATAACATTTCTGTAACACTTTATAGTTTAGGACACCCTTTCCAAGACTTTGCTTCATTTAATCTTGACCACAACCTTGCGAGGAAGATTTTATATTTTATCCCCACTTTACACACACACACATACACCCACATTTATATGAGGACATAAATTTAGAGATCAGAAACTATGGAAAGGGGGAAACTGACCTTGGAGAGTTGGGTGGTTTGCCTAAGCACAACTGACTGGTTAATAGGGAGGTGGGATGGGACCCAGGTGACGCTGGCCAGGTGGACAGGGGTGTAAACACAATTGGCAAGCACTTCTGCTTACCAAGGCTGGGGGCTGGCTAAGGAGAATAAGACCACAGGGGCCACCTCGGCTGCCTGCCTCTGCACTGATCCTGCTTACCTGTCTCTCTCCACCTACCTTGCACTGCTCAGCTCTGAGCTCCACAGGCCGAACAGTGAGTAATTTTCTCCAAACAGGCCAGGTCAGCATAGTGAGACTCTGGGGAATCACTTCGGATCTAGTGTTTGTCCATCTCTGGGGGTGGACACCAGCCCCTGAAACTTGCTGTCCTCCTCTGAACTGTCTAGTTCCAATCAGGAAATCACGAGGGAAGAAAAGTCCAGAGATGTGCCTGCAGCCTTTCAAAGCAAAGACACCAAATTAAATTGTTAACAGCCACATTTTGTTATCATTCAAAATGGAAATACTCTTACTGAATCCCAAGGGGGAGAATCTGTTCATGCTGGAGTGATGGGCTTAACTTTGTTAATGTCTGAGTGTTTCCAGCCTTCCCCTTTCCCCCTACAGCTAGAGAGTTTTCTGGCTTAGCTCTGTGCTGTTTCTTCCCTTTCCCCCGCTCCAAAGAAGGCCTGGCCTTGCCCGGGAAAAATAGGCCTAAGTGCTTTGCTCAGATCTCACAACAAAGAGCTGGAAATGAGGCTGGAGAGAGAAGCCTTGGTGGACTTTTGCAAGGAGCGATATGGGAGTAATTGTGTTCTATAAGGACAAAGAAATAAGAAATAGATTTTTAAAAACTTACAGAGGACATTATATAATAGTATTTGAGAAATACAAAGGACTTGAGTTTTCTCAAATCATTTTTAATTGTGTAGACTGGACTTTTTATCCTCAAGGCTGGCCTGGAATGAACCCCTAGGGTTGTAGCTTTATAAACATCTTACTACAAGTTAGAATCCCCTCTTGATTAAATAGCAATGAGAAAGGCCACGAGAAATGATGTGCTGCCTGGGGGTAACTTGACTGTCAGTCTCTTGCCATATCTAAGAAGCACCACAGCACTCTAATCCTGAAATTAGAGTGAGGGCCAAATTTTGAAAATATATTTGCCACATTTTTGCAGCTGGTCTCTGGTTACCCGTCATAGTTAAAATCGCCATCTCGGAAACTTGCAAGTCACGTTCCACTCCTGGCTCTTCCCACCTCTCTACCCCCGCTGGTTCTGATCCTGTAGGCAGGAGGCGTCCCAACACCCCAAGCTCTCAACACACCCCCCCTTCACTGTACTTCTTCAAGCTCATTGAAGGATTACTGTAGAATTGCGAGAAAGAATGGAGCAGTATTAGGAAAACCCAAACCCCACATTTCCTTGTCACTAAGTGCTACTCTTATGAAATAGTAAAAACACTGTAAGATGTTATTATTTTCTGTAACCAGGAGAAGAAACAATAGGTTCAAAATCCACTGGTCAGCTTTTCCAAGAATGTACCAACTTTCTATAGCAGTAATTTCCTCCCCCACACTCCCCATGTTTTCTGGTGCAACGCAAAGCATTGTTCGAAAAATCTCCAACGTGATTATCTAACAGAAGGCATTTTGACAATTATTATTGACTTGTGATAGGAACAGGCCCCAACAGGACATCAGCCTGGCTGGGAATTACAATCGGCAGAGAAGCAAAACAAGCCACAGCTATCAGCTTAGAAAAATTTAGAAAATGGGGTAAGGAGGTAAGAAAAAATGGTTTCTTATACTCCATTTAAAAGAGTATACAGTATGCAAAGGTGGCTTATATACTTAAGTGTACCTCTCTTTGACAGCATTTAAGGTTTTAGGGAGGCTCAAAAATATTAAGCAGAGTATGAAGAATGAATAAAAAGAGCTGTGCCCCTGGACTTCCAGCTTGCCGAGGCAGAAGGCTCTAGATCCTTAGGTAATAAGCTGCCTAAAAATATGTTTTTGTGTGTGGTGAAGGAATGATTTTTATACACACACATATACACACTTAACTAGGTTTTTTAAGATTTAAAACATTAAAAGAACATGGTTTTAAAAAATCAAAACAGTGTACAGTAATGCAAAGTGAAAAGGCTCTTCCTTCCCTCCTATATTCCTGATTTCCTTTCGCACCCCTACCCCCACCATTTCCGTCCCGCAGAGGTGACTACATGTTGTATTTTGTTTCAGAAATGTCCTGGGCTTATAAAAATGTAATCTCTCTTCCATTCCCTCCTTTGAAAACCCCCAGTGGGATACTATAAAATACTATTCTGCAACTGGGACTTTTTCTAACAGTGTATCTTGGACTTCCCCCCAAATTAGTTTATTTAGAACTACCTGATTTTTTTTAAAACCATCTTTTTTGGGGGTGGGGCAAGGGCAATATGCATAACCTAATCATTTGTACCCCCATAATAGCTGAAATAAAAAATAAAAAAATAAAAAAACAAACAAAAAATAAAACCATCTTTTTGGTTTTATTTTTTGGTTTTATTTTTAATTGAAAAGTAAATGCATAACAGAAAGGAAGTGAGAGACAGCTGGCTTTAGACAAATATGAAATTATCACTGTAAAAGGCTAATTATCTTGTCTCTGTAAGGAGAGAGAAGAAATATTCGATGCAGAAAATACATTCTCTCTCTCTCTAACACACACATGAAAGAATAATTATAGCTAGTTTAAACAATAACGTGGGTCCTTGGCAATTTTATCAGGCCATACAAAAGCCGATATTTATTTATTTATTTATTTATGAGACAGAGTCTCACTCTGTTGTCTGGGCTAGAGTGCCGTGGTGTCAGCCTAGCTCGCGGCAACCTCAAACTCCTGCCTCAGCCTCCTGAGTAGCTGGGACTACAGGCATATGCCACTATGCCTGGCTAATTTTTTTCTATATATTTTTAGTTGTCCAACTAATTTCTTTCTGTTTTTTTAGTAGAGACGAGTTCTTGCTCTTGCTCAGGCTGGTCTCCAACTCCTGAGCTCAAACATCCGCCTACCTCGGCCTCCCAGAGTGCTAGGATTACAGGCGTGAGCCACTGCCCTCGGCCCCAAATCCTGTACTTATTAACCTCTAAAGTATGGAAGTGAACAAGAGGTGGTCTTCTACCTTAGACAAAGTGATCCCTCTCTCTTTTAGACAAACATGATAGTCTCCTTATGAAGGACTTTCCTCCTTGTGTTCTATGGTACTTCTCAGCTAAACAACTTTATATATGTCAGTGTGCTCCAAAATAGTCGTTACAATTTCTGGTTGTCCTTGATGAGGTTATGTGAGGAGGTAGCACAAGTTTACTGGCAGACAAACTCATGGGAAATTGGCTGAGATTGGTCAAATGTAAAATTTGGCTTGTGTCTCAGTCTGTTTGGGCTAACAACAAAATACCATAGACTGGAGGGCTTACAAACAACAGAAATTTATTTCTGACAGTTCTGGAGGCTGGGAAGTATAAGATCAAGGTGCTGGCAGATTCAGTGTCTGATGAGGGCCTGCTCTCTGGTTCATAGATGGACATCTGTTTTCTTGTGGTGCCTCACATAGTGGAGGGGGCAAGGGACCTCACTGTGGTCTCTTTTGTAAGGGCATTAATGAGCTAATCACCTCCCAAAGGCCCTACCTCCTAATACTATTGCCTTGTCAGTTAGAATTTCAACAAATGAATTTGAAGGGGACATAAATATTCAGCCCATTGTATTCTGTCCCTATGGTTTTCCAGAGAAACAGAACCAATAGACTAGATATAGATATGTAGAAGGAAATTTATTATGAAGGATTGTCCCTTGAGATTATGGAGGCTAAGAAGTCCCACAATCTGCCTTCTACAAGCTGGCGAACCAGAAAAGCCTGTGGGATAGTTAGTTCCAGTCCAACCTGAAGGCCCACGATCCAGGGAGGCCAATGGCGTAAGCCCCAGTCCCAGTCTGCAGTCCCGAGAACCAGGAGCTCAGCTGTCTGAGGACAGGAGGAGAGGAACGTCCCACCGCCAACAGAAAACAAACGTGGCCTTCCGCTGCCTTTTTGTTCTATTCTGGCCCTCAAGGCTTGGGCAATGCTCACCCTCACTGGTGAGGGCAATCTCCTTTACTCAGTCTACCAATAAATGCCAATCTTTTCTGGAAACACCCTCATGCATATATATATACCCAGAAGTAACATTTAACCAACTCTCTGGGCATCTCTTAGCCTAGTGCACTTGACAAAACTAATCATCACAGTTTGTGACTGTCGTAGGCCCTTAACCCTAAAGTTAAGCCACCCCAACTGCCGTCCTTAGAAATAAGCAGCCTCCTGGTAGGTGGAAAAAAATATATATAAAATCTCTCCGTTGGGAGATTTCTCATATGCAGACACAACTGAAGAAAGTTCTCATAGACAAACAACATACAAGACTGTGGACAAGTAGAAGATGGGAGATGATGTTAAAAGTCAAATTTCACCAGAGTATACCAAAGTCTAATCAAACCCCCAATATCTTAGAGATAAATAAATAATAAACTTGACATTGAAGGGCCAAATCGATAATCAGAGTGGGGATATTTACCATGGCTATTTGTGTAGGTCTATGTGAACACATTTCCTCACATTCATTGATTTCACCACTGGCAGAACACTTAGTGATCATCTCTTAACAAATATGGAAACTGAGACTAAAAGAGATTAAGTGAATTGATCACACAGAACTGGCTAGAACCTGACTCCTTAATGAATATACTTAAATTAGTATAAATATGCCATACATGTAAAAGATGATATATAATTCGTACCATGGTCATCCATGTTTAAAAAACAGAGCAGCATCACATGAACTTTCTACTATAACCTGGGTGACACCAGGGCAGGAGGACCTTGAATTGGGAAGCTGGAAAAGGGTGATAAAGGCTGGCAGGTAGCCACAGGCCAAGGATGGAGCCATCAGCCAGGGAGTGGAGAAGCTGCAGGGTCCAAGGTTCGGCAAGTCCATGTTGGGAGTAAGGCAGGACAGCTGTGGCAGGGGACTGGGAATGTGATGTTTGCAGGGGACCGAGAGCATTTACTCTTTCCACTCACTCTGCTCAGCCAGGCGAGGGCTCTGCCTACCCCAAAGCGGAGCATGTGTTTGACGCCTGAGGGGAAGAGCAATGTGCATTTGGGTCAGATGGATTACAGGAACATCTTCCCTCCATGTTTTCCTCTTTCCTAAGGACTTTGCTTGTTAACTCTGGATTTATAGGTAAACAACCCCATACAATGGTATTAGTTAATGACTGACCGCTGTCTTCTTCTAAGCTGTAATCAGGCAGGTTTTTCTAATTAATTTCATTTAAAACAGTGGTGCTCAACCCTGGCTGCACAATAGAGTCATCTGGGGAGCTTAGGAAAAAAATACTGATGCCAGAGCCCCATTCCAATTAAATTCTGGTTTAATTGGTCTGATGTCCGAGCATCGTTATGGTTGGAAAAACTACCCAAATGTTTGTAATAGGTAACCAGGGTCGGATCCACTGACCTGAAATTTCAGGGAAAGTTTCAATCAACTAATTAATTGTTTTAAAAACAGTTGCAACAGCATTGCTTTCTTCACATCCGACAATGTGATTCATTAAAACTATAATGAAATAACTTGCAGGACATTCTGTCTTCGTAGGATTTCTCATTACTCATTTTTGCTAAGGAAAGTCAACATATGGCTGAATTCAACAATAAATCTGAAACTGATGGTTCCCCTGAACGTTATCTTTATTGTCTTTGTCCAAATCACAATACAAAGTTTTACTATAATAACCACCCCTTGTATGTTGAGATGTCTGGACAGCCCAGAAGGCATGGTACTTATCAGAAAAGATTCCAGGACATTTTGTTGTCATGGGACTTTCTGTGCTATGGAAATTCAATGATGAAATCACTGTGGGCTGGAATAATTAGTAAGTGGAACTCCTTCCTGCTTTTGGGCCCTCTCACTTTTATTTGAGCAGAAGGTTAAAAAGCACTGCCTCCTTGCTGGCAGTGGTGGCTCACACCTATAATCCCAGCGCTTTGGGAGGCTGAGGCAGGAGGACTGCTTGAGCCCCGGAGTTCCAAGCTGTGAGCTGTGATCCGGCCAATGCACTTTAGCTTGGACAACAGAGAGAGACTCTGTCACTAAAAAAAAAAAAAAAAAAAAAAAAATGCATCGCCTCCCTTTTCTGGTCTTCTACCTCTTGTCTTTTTCTCTTATTTCTGCCTCAGGCAGAGACCACAGGAGATAGGACTACAAAGACTCACTGATTCATAGCACTGGGAGTGTAATTAAAGGTCATTAGTTCAAGGCCACCTGAGGTCAAGGAACTAGATAGAACCCCCCCAACTGGGCCTGGAACAGGGGACCTCGTTCCCCAAACCCTTTCTGTTCAAGATACCAACTGGCTTTTCAAGACAGGCTGAGCTCAAGAGATGCTTGGGAGAGACTCCTTCCGCACGTTCTCCATCCATCTTACCCTCGCCCAGCTGTGCCCTTCCACTTCGCTGTTTTATGAAGTCTTCTCAGACTCATCCTGCTTAATTCGGAACACAATAGCACCTGTACTTTCCTCCTTCCTATTTAGCCTCGTGCTGCCAATTCTCGTGTATTTTCTATTGTTACGTGCTCCCCTCGTGCATTTATTGAATGCCTGCTGTTGTCAAAAGTCTGTTCTAGCAGGAAACACCACAACAGAAGACGCCCGCGCTGGGCGGAGAGCATGGCAGGGGCCGAACCCCTGTACCCAGCCCGGCGGGTCGCATTTTCCAGCTCTCGGGTGCGGGTCTGTGCGGGCAGCCAAGGCCCGCGGGAGGAGCGGCTGTCGGGCTGGCTGTGGGGACTCGGCCTGGGTTCCGTTGGGGCTGGTGGAAGGCAGGAGCAGCCTGCCGGCACGGAGGGGACGCCCCACCAGTGGGCGTCTGCCCCGCGACCGCGCGGAGGAGGGCGCCGGCCCCGCCACCCTCAGCCAGGCTCAGGGTCTGCCCTCCCGCGCCGCGGGCCGGCCGGGGGAGGGGCCTGCGGGAGAGCGGGAGGCGGGCGGAAGGAGGAGAGGGAAGAGGAAGCGGGAGAAGTCGGAGGAAAGGGCAGGAAGGGACAGAGAGCCGAAAGGAGAAAGAGGCGGGAAAGAGAGGCTGCAGGAGGCGGAGCCGGGACTAGGGGCGGAGCCGGGGGCGGAGCCTGGCGGCGTCGGGGTGGAGCCAGTGGCCCGGGGTGGAGCGGGGAGGGGCCAGGGAAGGGGAGGAGCCGGGGGAGAGGCCTCTACGGCCGCCGCCGCGCCGGGGCGCGTTCTCCGCCGGCGGGTCGGGCCCCCGGGGCGTTCCCTCGCCGCCGCCGCCCGGTGCGGTCCCTCCTCGCTGCTCCCCGGGCGCGGGCTCTGGCGGCCGCGGCCGACGAGGACGCCCCGTGCGCCCCGCGCGGGCCGCCGCCTCCCTCGGCGCGCGGGGCCGGCATGGAGCTCTTCCAAGCCAAGGACCACTACATCCTGCAGCAGGGCGAGCGCGCGCTGTGGTGCAGCCGCCGCGACGGCGGCCTCCAGCTCCGACCCGGTGAGGCTGGGGGCGCGCGGGGCCCGGGCGGGAGTGGAGGGGGCGCGGCCGGGCCCCTCCGCCGGGAGGAGCCGCCTGCCGGCCTGGCGAGGCGGGGCGGGCGGGCTGCGAGCGCGCGGGCTGTCAGCATTTCCTGACGGGAGGGAGCCCCTGCCCCTCCGCCGTGCAGGAGGGGCTCACGACCCTCGTCCCTCCCGGCGCGCTTCCGCGCCGCGCGCGCGCCCGCCCGCCGTCGGGGTCGGGGACCCGGGGGCCAGGCCCGGGGTGGGGCTGTGTGGGGGTGTGGGGGTCCACCTCCCGCAGAAAGTTCCAGCCAGGTGCGCTTGGCCTGAAAGGCCCCTTTCACCCTGGAGGATCTTCTTACATGTCCTTCGCGAGAAGTTCTGGGTTCCAATTCTGACCTCAAGGGGTTGCGCCAGTTCGGTCGAGCGCGCTGCTGGCCACTCACAGGTGTTCCTCGTCTCATTATTACAGGTGTAACTTTGTTGTGGTTACCTCATAGGCACCCGACCTAAGGCACTCGTCTTTGATTTTACTATTGCAGTACAATTAAACTATTGCAGAATTTTGAGATTTTTGTGTCAGTCGATATTGTGCGATACAAAATTATTGCGGGCCGGTGTCTGGGAGTCACGTAAGCTGTTAGGAGAGGCCTAAGGCTACAGCAGTTAGCTTGCTTTAGGAAAATTTGTTTGCAGTCCTGGGTCGAACACAGCGGTCCTGCCCTCAGAGAGCCGTCAGTCCGGTTTCCTGTAGGAGGGGACTGAGTGGCATCTCCCCCTTTCAGCTTGTCGGTCCTCTTCCCTAATCTCAGATCCCTCACGTTAAAGAAACAGCCAGAGCATTCCTAATTTACTTGTGATTCTTACATGCAATGTAGGCAAAAGAATTACGCGGCATGAACTGAAAAGCATAAGTTTCAAGTGAGCTTTTTCAGATCACAGCTGGTCACCATTTATAGAATGGCTTCCAAGAACAGGCCACTTAATATGTTACTCCCAATCCCCAGACCCTTGCGGAACAGGTGGTGGTGGTACCCTCTTTTTCAGGTGAGGAGAAAGGTGTGAGCGATTGAGTAACTTGCCTGAGTTCACAGAATAGAGTTGGGACACTGAATAGGGCAGTTCTTTGACCTCCAGAACACGAAGGAAAACTTACTTTTTTTTTCCTAGGCTCTGGTTGTATTTATTTTCTTGCTATTACATTTTAGTTCCTCTTTTGAGAATACAGGAGAAACTATTGTGCCCAGAAAAGGTTCTTGACCTTAAAACAGAAGTTGTTGAAGATAGTCTAATTTTGGCCAGTCTCTTGTCATTCTCTGCTGTTTTTCCTGGTTTGACCGTTTGCTTGGCTCTTCTCCCCCTAACCCCCAAAATTTGGGTAAGGCTTCAGTACAGCTTGAAGTAGGTTGCAAAGTTCCCAGGCTGTCAAAAGAGCCAACTTTTTGGATTCTAAAAGCTTAGACTGTAAGAGCTAGGATGCAACTTGAGATCATCTCCAACTCATCTGACCAAACAAACTTTTCTGCACCTCAGTTTCCTCAACTATGAAGGGTAACCTGGGCCTAGATTTTGGATTAAGCTTTGTGGTTTGCATTACTGTTTATTCGTCCGAAGTTCATATCAGAAGGCAAACTTAGCTTTTTGTTCTGAATAAAATGGCCGTAGCCTTTGCAATTAAGTTTATTTCACTTCTTAGTATATAGCCAACCACAGACTAAGGTAGACCAGAAATCTAGGGGAAGGAAGAGGCCATTATGTTTCAGAAGTAACAACCAGTTTTGATCTTTAGGTGTTTAAGTATTGCCAGTGAATAAAGAATCCCATGCACTCGACGTTACCATAGTTTATCATAACTGCCCAGAACTGAAGAGCCTTTCTAAATAATGGCTATTTAATAATGATATTTGAATTGAATAAGTACCTTTTAGATCTTTTTCTATATTTAGAGTCATTTAACATTCTCTTTTTTGGACTTTCCCCTCTGCTTTTATGGCAAGTTTTGCTATTGTTTGTAGTGACAGCATTTAAAATCTTTCACTGTTTCCTATTGGTTCTTGAACTGAGTAGGTAATGACTAAGTCCTTTCTTTTCCACAGAGCAGTATTGTAAGACCAGAAAAGCTTGTGGGCATTGTGGTTTTTACATTTGTGGCTCTGGAACAACCTGAAACAAGAGTTCTTTTTCCTAGAGACATCAGAAGAATCAGTAATGATGGTGTTTAATGATGGTATTTAATGACCATTTCCTTAACTTGGAATGTCTGCTACTGTCAGCCCCTTTTCCTGCCTAGTTCATTCTGCGAGACCCTCCTCAGATGCCAATCTGAACACCCAACCCTGTGCTCACCCAGCACTCATCTGTGGGGCGGGATTATTGGCCACCTTTACTGTGTTTCCGGCTACTTTCCACATTTAGTACACACTTCAGTTGTAGCCCTTACTGCGTCATGTAATAGTAGTTTGTCTACTTCTTCCCCAGTAGACAGTGTTTTCCCTAAGGCGAGGACCATTCTTTATTCATCTTGGTGTCTCTAGGCTTTGGAGTGCTTAGGGCATGGAAAGCGTTTTGGTTGAGTTGAGCTGAATTAAATTTAAGTCCAAGTTTTGTCTCAGTAATGTCCTTGCCTTAAAAATAAAATGTTGTTATGCTTATTACTCATTTTAATCCCTGTTTAGAATAACTTTTAATTGGGGCAGAAAATCTCTGCCCAGTTGTGTGAAGAAACAGGAAATGTGCACTTCCACTTGTGTTGTATTTCTATCTGATGTAGCATCATCTTTTTCTTTTAATCTTTGTGATAGTAGTCCTTGTTAGGTTAATCTTGAACATTATTTAAATTTTTCAGTTTTTTCTTCTGGCAAAACAGGAAGGAGTTTTGTTATTTTTCTGGTGTTTCCATTTTTTTTTTAAAGGATATTTAGTAGCCTGTATTCATACGTGGCACTGCATTTTGATAGATGCTTATGTCTATTGCAAGGTGATGACCACCAGACATAGATATTTAGGTTATTTTATTTTCTAGCAGGGAAAATGATAAAGCTCTGTGTAAACATTCCATAATCTCCTGAGAGTAGAGTTTAATTTCTAAGGATAAGAATTGTAATTTAAAGACTTAAAAAGAAATATAATACAATCCACTTTTGGAGAATGGTGATATGGTCTTATCTTCTCAGTCTTAAAATTGCTTCCACTAGTCCTTGTGGCTTTGTCTGATATGACAGTGTTATATAATTTATAGCCATGTGTTGCCTCATTCTATTCTGAGCCTGAGTGACCACAAAGAGAACTCAAAGCATCTGTCATACATATAACATTCATAAGCATATAATCTATATATAGAAAGATGATACTCTGAATGATGAATACTAGAGAACAATTTTTGTTTTTGGAGGGGATAATAGCTATCAGAATTCACAGAAACAAAATTTTCCTGGTTTTAATTTTTGATAATGAAATTATTTTTACTGTGTCATACGCAGTTAACTTTTTTTGAATGAGAAATTATCATTATGGAATTGAAATACACATGGAGTATTTTTTGAGGAATCATTTTTTATGAAACTGTATTCAGTTTAGAGTTTTGTGTCATTTGGTATTTACTTTTAAAATGAATTTTTAACTTTTAAAGTTGAGTTTGTTAAAAATTCACACATTACCATGACAAAATGTGAGAGGGTATTTTAATTAAAAAAATCAATTGCTACCACCAAAAGAAATTACCTAGTATATATTTTAAATCTTTCTAACCATTTTTGTTATTGTTGAATAACCAGGTTTTTTTCTTAGTGTCTTTAGTCTTCAGTTTATTTAAAATGGCTTACCATTTTTATATCCTACACTACTTTTTACCCCATGTTTCTTATTACTAAGAGGATAGCAGTTGGGTTGAATAGGTCTGTACATTTATTTTTATGTACATTTATTTTTATTCATCTACATATTGTATGAATGTGCATTTATTTCCTATTTTAAGATAGAAAAGAGTTATCCCTCCTTTAGCTTTGAAAAATAAAAGACAAGGTCTTTGTAAGGTGACTGACAATTTTTGGAATCAGATTTTACAGACTGAGGGAAGTTTTTGTGCATATTTTGTTGTCTGCACTGTCAGCTGAGATTAAGAGTAGCTACTAGTGACTTTTGAGCATTTTTTTGAACCAGACACTGTTCTAAGCCTTTTTTTTTTGAGACAGAGTCTCGGCTCTGTTGCCCAGGCTAGAGTGCTGTGGCATCAGTCTAGCTCACAGCAACCTCAAACTCCTGGGCTCAGGCGATCCTTCTGCCTCAGCCTCCTGAGTAGCTGGGACTACAGGCACGTGCCTCCATGTCCGGCTAATTTTTTCTGTTTTTAGTAGAGATGGGATCTTGCTCTTGCTCAGGCTGGTCTCAAACTCCTGAGTTTAAGCTATCCTCCCGCCTCGGCCTCCCAGAGTGCTGGGATTACAGGTGTGAGCCACCACGCCCGGCCATCACCCTCTTTTATTCTACACCCTCATCCTCCTGTCACGCCCTAGCCAAAGCCTTCCGGCCATGTCTGGACTTTCTTTGTCTAAGTCCATGAGATGTTGTGCATGCTCCTTCAGTTCAATTCAGCCAACATTTGTGGAACCTCTGCTGTGTAAGAGACTCCCTAACAGATACTATGGAGATGGAGGAGAACAACACATGGTTCTTGCCTTCAATACACGTAGTAGCCATCATAACAGCGGCGTTAACAATAACTGATATCTGTACAGTCCTTGACAATATTTAAAGAGCTTTCACATGTATCATATATTTAAACTCATGATTTAGAGGGTGACACAGCAGGTCAGCTGCAGATTCAGCTATTACTAAGTACCTACTGTATACGCAGCACCACGAGAGATGCTGGTAAAATATAAATGTCACAGGCCACTGTAAAGATTCAAGCTTCACTAAGTGCTGAGTGGTTGAGTCCATCTCTTCTAGCCAGTATTTCTGCTTGTAGAAAAAATGGAGATGTTGAACCAAAGACTATAAGAAACAAATGTAAAGTTCTACCTTTAGGTCCAAGAAATCAATTTTGCAAGTGCAGGTTAGGGGAGCCACGGCGCAGCATCAGTCCCTGTGAGAAAGAGCCCAGGGAGGTTTTATTTGTTTCAGCTACTGAGAAGCCAGTTGGACTTAGATTGCAGAATGAACACTGTGGTGTCATGCTGCAGGACGGCAGCGCCCCGGGCTGCTCAGAACACACCTAGGCAAAGGCTTTTCCAGGTCCTGCTCTACATTGTAAGGAGCAAGCCCAGGGTGTGGGCAGAGGGACTGGCTGGGATGGAAAAGTGTCGGGAAATTGGGCTGGAATGTTTGAGACAACGGGGATGTTTTGCCGAGAGAAGAGAGGGCTCAAGACAGATGCGAGGATGCCTTCAAATGTTGGAAAACCGGCTGTGTGCGAGAGTGCTGAACTTCCCCACTGCTGGCCACGAGAGAAAATGAGCAGGGCGAGGGATGGAGGCATTGTAAAGGGACACATCTCAGTTCAGTTTAAGAAATAACTTTCTAGTCTTTGGAGCCATCCATCAGCAGAACGGCTCTTCCTCTATGGGGACCTGCGGTACCCACTGCAAGGTTATTGGGCTTGCCAGGAGTGTGGCTTCAATGACTTCCAAGGTCTCTTCCACCTCCCAGTTTCCGTGAAGCGCTCCTCAAAAGTGGCTTCTGAGCCCCCAGGGTTCTGCCACAGTCTTTTGTAAAGACAGCTGATAGGAAGGTTAATTGGAAGAATGCTTCTATCAGCATGCTGGGCGCCGGGGGCTGCTGAGAACATTTGAGAAATGGGCTATGCTGGGAGAATGTACATAGATAGCCTTTCTATAGGAATCTATGTGAAGATTTTATCTATATAAAGGTTCATGTGTATATGTTATAAAAACATGGCCTGCAGTTACATAACTACATGACATCTATAAAAATATATAAGGTTTTTATATATTATATAATTGAATATATATAAATGTGATGTGCAATTTACAATTCTGCCCTAAAGAGGTGGGAGTGAAAGTCTGTCTGAGCCCCTTTTGTTATTATGATGCATGGCTTGTCTCCTCCCATTAAAGGGTGTGGGAACACGAAGCCACTAAATACCCAGCCAGAAGGGTGGTCAGAATAACAGTGCCACAGCAGGGACACACGTCAGCTGGGTGGAGGGATGAGTTGGGTGCAGGGTTCACTCACGTCTGGTGTGCAGCTTTGGGAAGATGATGTTGATGATGATAATAGTGGCAATAGTTGACGTTTACTAAGGACTTATTGTTTGCCAGGGACTATGCTTTACACATATCATCTCATTTAAACCTCAAACAGTCCAATGCAGTAGGTGCTCTTGTTATCTCTAGTTTATAGAAGAGCAATTAAAGCACAGAGAGTTCAAGTAACTTAGCCAAGACCACACAGCCAGGAAGTGGCAGACCTTGTGTTTGAACCTAGATCTTCTGCCTAAAGCCTGCACTTTTAGCCTCTTTCCAGTCACACCTTGTCTGTCTCTGTAGTGCTAGTGCAGTGCTAGCTGTCTGTCTGTCTTTCCGTCATCTGCTGTCCCTAGGGTGTGATGGGATGGTGTCAAGAAACATTTCAAGAGCGCTGAGCGATCCCACCACCTCAATATATTGATTCCTCCTCTGGAATGAGACAGGAGAGAAAGATGAGTCCTGCCTGGTGGCATAAATTAGCTCTGTGCCCTTGGGGCTCTGTCTCCCGGCTGCCTCCTTGCCGTTCAGGTGGGGCCTGCCTGCGGCGGAGCTGCTGCTTTACAGCCGTCCACGGCTGGCACATGGCAAGTGCCGGGACAGCAGCTTCCATGCGGAGCCTGGACAAATGGCAGAACAGAGCAGAGGGCAACGCAATTTACAAGGAATCTTAGCAACCAGGCGAAGGGCAATAAACCAGAAAATCACTGAGGAAACTCAGTGGAGCATGAGCTAAAGGAATTGCAGGATTTGTGAACCAATTTACACCCGTCAGAGGCGGGGTGAGAGAGGCACTGGCTGACTCCGAAAGCCTCGGACAGAGAGCAAGGCTGTCACCTCGGGCAGACTTGTTGAAGGGCAGTGAGGACACAGAGTCCCTACCGAGGGACAGCTGGGCAGGGGTCTCTGGGGACATTGCTGGGAGGACTTTGGGCCTCCCCCCTGAGGGGGATCTGGGGCACGTCATCCCACCATGGGGGTGGACGGCAGGTGTGGGGGGAAAGGTGAGAATGGAGTGACCCTCTTCCTTGCTCCCAGGGAGTAGATAAAAGATAGACGAGGTGCTCTGGACTCGAAATGGAACCCAGCTTTGGTTTCCCCCCAAGGAGTGAATCTCTCAGGGAGCGAACACCATTTCTCACGAGAGGCACCTCACTGGGAGGTGGGCAGAGCCGCGTGAGGACGTGGAAGAGAGGTGACGAGCACGTTCTCTTTGGGACGGTGCTGGCACACGTCTGCCCAGAAGCACGTGCCCATCCCAGGAGACCTGTGGGAAGGGCAAATTCACCTGTCCCTGGGAACTGTGCAGGGGGGAGGACACAGGAAGGAGCAGGTTTTCACAGTGTAAATATACCCACCTAGTTAAACAAAAGCTCTGCGAGAGTTTACGTGTGCAGGCAAACGTGTCCCTTTCAATCAGACAGGGTCCGGGACAGTGCCCGGCCCCAGGCCAGTCTGGCATGTCCACGTCTCAGTTGAAGGAACTAGACTAACAGTAATAAATGTGCAAGATGCGGAATTAGTATTAAGGGACATAATTTCTGGTTAAAAAAAGACAATGTATAAAAATTTTGATAAGGGGATGAGTGTGCTGCCCCGGCGGTGTAACCCTTGTTGATGCTCCTGCGAGGTCGGGAGTGAGACGCAGCACTGTGAGGAAATGGGCCTCAGTCTCCCCATCTGTAAAACGAGAGGCATTGGAACCAAAGCTCTCTAGGGCATATCCAACTCTGCTGTGCTGTGGTTTAGTGATTTTCAGCAGTACTGGTGAGGAGTGGAGGCTCAGGCTTTGTCCCGGGGGAGCAGTGTGATCCAGATTTCCCACAAGCCACACGGAGCTCCCCCCAGAAATTTCTGGAAGCCTCCCTGATTATCCCATCGCTCCCTTACCTCTGAGTTCTCCAGCCCCAGGGGCCACCGAATGGCTCCCCGAGGCTTCACTGCTGCTCAGCGGAACACAATACAGGGCATCTGGCCCCTCCAGGTTCCTGCCACAATTCCCGTCTCAGAATCCACAGGCAGTGGGGTGTTCAGAGGGGGGTAGGGGGCAATGGCAAAGACGGCAGCTACCATGAATCCGGGACCTGGCTTTCTGGCACTGAACACAGAGCTGGGGAGAGAGCCCAGCTGTGACTGAAATGGCTTTGGATGCCAACCTAGCTGGCAGGGCACAGAGTGACTCACACAATTCAGGTGAACGCAAGGGTGGTGGCCCGGCATGGGCTCTGGCGTTGGACACAGCTGGGTTTGCGTTCTCCCTCCACATGGCGGTGAGGCCTGGGCCAGTCCTTTGAGTGCGTCGGTCTCCTCAGGTGCACAGGAAAGCGAATAACAACACCTGCCACCTACTTCTGAGCAGCACCTGAAACAACACACGTGGCACTTAGTGCAGGGCCTGGCATGTTGTCAGCACAGGCCTAGTAAGTGTTAGCCATTCATATTTTTGGTGTCCAGAGCCCAAATTCCGGGTACAAAGATGCAAGCATCTGTACCTACTTGTTACTGGGACATCCTAGAGATTGTAGCCCTGTGGGACAAGCTAGAGGCCTAGGACTCTGCCTGAGCTGGGGTCCTTGGGGCCTGGGACTGCACATCAGAGTGGGGTCTAAGTTCTAGAGGACTTGGGAGTGAGCTGAATGGGCTGAAGAATCAAGGCCACGTGGATGAGGATGAGAACAGAACCAGATCTTCCAGGAAGGATCTGTCACAGGGTGTATCAGTCAGCTTCTGCGGCATAACAAACAGCCACAGCATCTCAGCATACAACATCAGGCATTTATTGTATTCATGAGTCTATGAGTCGTCTGGGGAAGCCCTGCTTCCCCTGGGTCCCAGGCTGAAGGAGCAGCAGCTACCCAGGAGGAATTGTGCTCACAGCTATGGCAAAAGCACAAGGGTGCAAGTGGAAGCTCGCCAGGCCCCTAAGGCTTAGGCTTGTAGCTGGCACACTGTCACTCTGTTCCATTCTATTGACCAAAGCAAGCCACAGAGCCAGGCTTGAAGTCCAGGAGCAACGAAGTGTACTCTGCCCATGATGGGGCCACAGCAAGGGGGTAGATGCAGGGAGGGGTGAAGAATTGTGGTTTCTTTCTTTTCTTTTTTTTTTGACAGACTCTCACTCTGTTGCCCAGGCTAGAGTGCTGTGGCATCAGCCTAGCTCACAGCAACCTCAAACTCCTGGGCTCAAGCCATTCTTCTGCCCCAGCCTCCCAAGTAGCTGTGATTACAGGTATGCACCACCACGCCTGGCTACTTTTTTCTATTTTTAGTTGTCTAGCTAATTTCTTTATATTTTTAGTAGAGACGGGGTGTCACTGTTGCTGAGGCTGGTTTTGAATTCCTGACCTCAAGCTATCCTCCCGCCTCGGCCTCCCAGAGTGCTAGGATTACATGTGTGAGCCACCGCACCTGGCCGAATTGTGGTTTCTAATTTCATCTTTTACTTACAGTGTGGGCCCTGATGGGTAGGAGTGGATTTAGGAGGCAGAGAGATCCCCAGGGGACAACACCAAGGAAGGTTTGTGGCAGGATTTAGGAGGGAAGCAAGTCCTAAGCGGCAGAACTGCTTCAGGCAGAAACAATAGTGTCCCCTCCCATGGGTCCCAGGGCACTGCCAGAAGCCCCCTGGCCAGGACCTCTGCACTTTATCAGCTGCTAAGAGGCGTGAGGGTGGAGTGGCCGTCATCCTTATAGGGATGTAGCCCACTGTTCTATCAGAAAGAGGGTGTCTTTGACCTGAGAGACTCACAGGACTTCAGTTATACAGGAATATGACTAAGTGACATTCATTCCTAACATTCCTATTCCTCTCAGACAGGCCTAATGTACCCAACTGCATCTTCTAATGGCTCATTGGGTGCAGCTGCCTGGAAATTCCAGGAGGGAACCTGGCATTAATGACGGGAATGATTAATTAGCAAGGCAACTACGAATTTAAAGAGACAGCCTAGGCATCATGATTATTGTCCATTTATTTATGATTTGTATTCCTTGTAACTTCCAAGCAAACTTGAGATGACTGACATTTAAAAATATAGGCCCCAGGACAGTGAGATTAAAGACAAAATATCTAAAGTCATATGGATGAAGGGGGAAAATGATTAAACCCGAAACACAGCAGAAGATAGTTACTGCAATTGCACGTTAAATTGAGCTAAAGCGAAAGGGAAAATGTGATGAGTTATTGGGCGAAAGGAAGTATAGCCATTTGTCAGGAGAGCCAAACTTTTCCCTGACACTCAATGTGAGCGCAAATTTATCATGAGAATCTCAACAGAACGGACGGTGAGGCACATAATAGACGCTCTCTTCAAAGGCTTTTGCAGAAGATGCAGAAAGATTCTTCAGACGGTCGTTTATTATATCGACCCTGGATAAAAGCTGAGGTCTTAGGGATGAACCCTTTTGGATTTAATATAGCCCCAGCTAATGGCTTATAGATTGTTGTGGAGGCAGGTCCAGTTAGGAGTGTTTAGAAGGTCAGCGCTGGAGCCAGGGGCAAAGCACTGGGAGCCATGCGTGGTTTCCCTCCAGGAGCCAGGCTGAGCACGGGCTCCTGGGCAGACACCACGTGCCCCGAGTCCTCCTGGACTCAAGAGAGCTAAAGGAGTCCCGGGTGGGTGAAGGGTTGGAAAGCCCTTGGTATAGGAAGACACGTGAAAAATCAGACTACAAAATGCAATATGATCATAGTATTTTGTTGACATGAACAAAATATATGCAAAGAAAAAAGATGGATAGGAAATCCACCAAAATGTTAATAGTGGTCATCTCTGGGTTGTGAGAGGTAGGAGGATTCTTTTGTTCCACTTTTCAAATCTTCTAGATTGAGCCAGTGTAGCTTTTATAAACAGAACAAAAGGGGAAAAAAAGATTTATTTTTTTTAAATCCTGATTTTTGAAGTCTTTTTATTTTTCTTTTGTTTTGAGACAGGGTTTCACTTTTTTGCCCTGGCTGGAGTGCAGTGGCATCATCATAGTTCACTGTAACCTCAAACTCCTGGGCTCAAGCGATCCTCCTCCCTCAGCCTCCCGAGTAGCTGAGGCAAATTTTTCTATTTCTAGTTGAGATGGGGTCTCACTCTTGCTCAGGTTGATCTTGAACTCCTGGCCTCAAGTGATCCTCCTGCCTTGGCCTCCCAGAGTGCTAGGATTACAGGTGTGAGCCTCTGTGCCCCGCCATTTTTGAGGTCTTTAAGTTGTGGAGAGGAACCACCAGCAATGGCCCGTGTTTTCTTGAACAGAAGCTTTTCCAAGCAGGTGAGAATGAGATTTTCAGAACCACGGAACAGTCTTCATTCCTGTTTCTGCTTCTCTCGCAAGTGTCTAAACCTAGCCCTGCCTTTCTGAATTGTGTAAATAAATCACACATCAGTGGTTCCACACGGGGGTAAAGAAGATGATGGCGGAGCTTTGCAGTTGTGACTCCCGGACATAAGAATGTATTACTTTATTGGCACGACTTCTCTGGTGGAAAAACTGGCAACACATGGCAAAAGCCTTAAAAATGTGCATGTCCTTGCTACGTTAATTTTACATATGGAAACGTATTCTAAAGAAACAATCCTGGCTATATGGGAAGGCTGAGCTGTAAAGATACACCTCACAGCATTCTCTCTATAGTCAAATGTGGGGATATTCACCTCGCACTTAGTGAACCTAAATATTCACCGTTAGAGATTTAGTTAAATAAACGGTGGTCCTAAGGAACACAACACAACCCTCACAAAGGACAGTTTGGAAGGATTTTTAGTGACAAGGGGCCATGCTTTATGGATCTCTGTTAAATGAAAAGTGCAGGTTGCAAAAGATCATGTACAAGACCATTCTAATTTTGGAAAAAGAAAAAAATGTATCTATCAGTGGGATTATAGATAATTTTCCTGTCTCCTCTCTCTCCTATTTTTGGCTTATCTGTATTTACTAAAATTTCTATTGTGACTATGTATTTTTTTTGTTAATAAAAAAGGGAAAAAATTAATTTTTTTCAAAACAATACGATTTCATAGTTCTGTTTTCTGGAAGGAAACTAGGGGAACACCCTGCATGTTGGGTTATTTTTAAGGAGCTAATTGGGAACAGGCTTGCCCTGGTTTCAGGATAAGAAGCTGGAGCTGAATAGAGTGAGACATCTTTGGTCCTTTGTCTCCTCCATCCTTTCCCTTTTGTCCTCCCGGGGTTTGAAGCAATTCGTGCGAGATAACGAGACCCCGGCAGGCCCACCCTGCTCTCCCCTCTCCCCGATTCCAGCAAGCATGGCAGTAAAGGATGGAGTATGAGATCATGATGGGGCATGTGGCTTATGGGAGATGCCCCCTGGAGGAACAATTGCTGACCCTGACTTCACACTGGCTTTTAAAAGATGACAGCTTCTTCTCAGGGTACACCAGCTTCTAAGAGACAAAGACCCAAAGCAGCGCCCCCGTGTCCTAGCTATACACTCCTTGAGATTTATTTAGCTTTTTGCTATTAAGGTTATTCCTGCAAAAATTCATCTTACTTCAATTTCTTACCATGTTGCTGTTCTTTGCAGACAGGCTGAGACAGGCGAGCATTTTTCCTCTTGGTTTCCTGGCGTAGAAGCCATGAGAAGTGAAGGGACGTGTCTTCAAGAGGAAAGAATACATTTGGGCATGTCGCAAAGGTTGTCTGGACTTTGTGCCGTGAGATGAAGGGATGTCTGTTTAAAATAAAGAGAGGCAGAAAGAAATGTCCTAAGAGTGAACGAAAGAAATCACAAACTACGGGAGTCCTGGGCCTGAGGGGACCCAAATGAAGCCGGCAAAGTGCCCCATGGTTAGAATGGTTCTTAAAATATGGCACAGGGGTGTGGGTGGGACTTGAAAGTTCTCCACGTGCTACAGAAAGGAAGGAAACAAGTGTATTTTCAGGCCTTCTAAATGTAGGATGCGTTGCATGTCCGAGCCTCACACAGCCAAGTAGCTGGAGAAGAGACCACGGTTTAGAAGGGGCGAGTGACTTCCCTGAAGCCGCATAGCCAGAAAGTGGAGGAGTCTGAATTTGAACCCAGAGCTGTCTGATCTCCCTCAGGGTTAATAGTGATCGCATGGCAGAAGTAGATGGAAATCTTAGCCCAGTGCTTTTGGCCTTGGCACCGAGCAGACAGCCCCAGCTGTTTGCCAGAGGCACTTAATTTTAAAATTTTAAATGCTTTCCATTTCTAGCATCAATCAGTTGTCTGCTTTTGAGATTGTAAACAAAGGGTTACCTCATTGTGTCTCGCCAAAGCAGTGCCAGGTTCTCGTTTATTCTCATGAGAGATTTTAAAATTTATTTTATTTTGCTTTGGTGTTTTGCACCGTCAGCAAAAGAGGCGGATGTACTTGGTTCACTGAAGTGGATCATGGCTAGAAGTTTTTAAGACATTCTGCTCAAACAAGGAGAACGAGCTCCCTTCCCTTTATCAGGACTCTGGGGCCATGGGGAGCAATCTCAGCACTTGGTGATTTTATAAACAAACTTTTATAGTTTATTCTGAAGCATTTTCAAACTTACAGGAGCATTGCAAGAAGAGTACAAAAGGCTCTGTTCTCCCTTTATCTGGATTCCCCAGTCGTTAACATTTTAGCCCAGTGGCCCCATGACCTCCCCTCTCTCTATATACCTCTATCCATCACCAGTATTCTTTTTCTCAACTATTTGAGAACAAGTTCCAGGTGACTGGATGGGAGAGAACAAGTTGCAGACCTGATACCCCAAACCCTTAAATACTTCAGTAGGTGTTTCTCCAAATCAGGGACATTTTCCCACATAACAACCACAAACTCTGCAAATCAGGAAATGACACTGATGCAACATGACCACCCAATTCACAGACCCCATCTGAAATTTGCCAATTTCCCTGTCTTTCCTTCTTTCCTTCTTTCCTTCCTTCCTTCCTTCCTTCCTTCCTTCCTTCCTTCCTTCCTTCCTTCCTTCCTTCCTCTCTTTCTTTCTTTTCTTCTCCTTCTTTCAAGAGCCGGTCCAGAAACCAATCCAGGATCACATGCTGCTTTGGTTGTCATGTCTCTTTATCTCCTTTCAATATAGAACATTTCCTCAGTCTTTCCCTATCTTTCTTGACCTTGGCAGTTTCTAACGAGTACAGATTCCTCACTGGGTTCATCCAATGCTTCCTCATGCCTAGACTCAGGCCATGCATTTTGACAAGAAAACCACAGAAACGAGGCTCGGCTCTTTCCAGTTCATCTCATCAGGGCACACACGACGTCCACCCTTCACGCCATTGGAGATGTGATCCTTCAACATCTGTCTGCTCAAGGTGTCTGCCAGACTATAAATAAACTCACCGTTTCCCACTTTGTGACTGACACGTATTTGGTGGGGAGATATGCCAAGGCTATGCCACTGTCAGGGGCCGGGGAGAGGTCTGATGAGGAACACGATATTGGCGTAGCCTTGGAATATCTCCCCACCGAATCCCACTTCTGTTAACGCCTGTATCTGCAGCTTTGATGATGGCTCTCAAATGGAGATAATTGATCTCTGTCATTCCTTCCTCATTCATTTGTTGTTTTATGGTAAAAAAAAAAGCTACCTCTTCTAATTTACTTATCTACCTACCTACTTATCCATGTCACTATAGACAACGGATTATAATCCATTAATGTTATTTATTTTGGTGCTCCGTTGTCCCAGATTTGGCCAGTGAGCCCATTCAAGCTGGCTCTGGTATCCTTCTGACAGGTCTACGTCATTCTTTGACCCAAAGAATGTCAAACAACCTTCTGGAGCAACAAGATGTTCCCCCTTTTCTTGGACTTTCCTCATCTCAGCCCTGGAGTCAGCCATTTCTCCCAGAAGCTCTGGAGTCTTTAGTGGAGATTGACGTTTAGAAACCAAACCCTGGGCGCTTCTTCCTCCTGGACATGACTGTTTTCTAGGCCCTTTTGGAAGACAGAGCTAGGAGCTGCATGCGTGTATGGAGTGCACACATGTGTGTATATATACACACAGCCCCACTGTGGAGTATGTATTTGTATGTTTGTGTGTATGTAAGCACATCTGTCCGTCATCTGTCATCATCTCATCCCGTCCCCAACGGCGAAACCCTGGCTCCGCTTAGCCTCAGCTTGTTTACTTCTTTGGTCAGTCCCCCTTCTGTAACCAACGTTCTGACGCTGCCACTGCCCTCTCAGCCCACCGTCACCATGGCGGCGCCCTGGTGTGCCCGCCTCCTAGGGAAGGAAAGAAAGAGGATGAGGGAGGAGAGGAGGAAGAACAATGCGAGGGCCTCTTCAGGGTCTTCCTGTTGTTTTCCTCTGTAGTTAGGACAATCTGGAGCCACCGATGTTTAGAACCTGCCTTTTGTCATGGGCCATGCTGAAAAGACAGACCTATTTTCATACCTAAAGCCTCCCATCGCCTCCACTCTTTCAGATCACTGGAAGAGAGAGTCTGGGCATCGGGCAACAGCACCTGGTCTGATCCCTTCCATCAGGGACTGGAGTGGAGGGTGGCAGGGACTCTAGGCCCTGAAGTCTGGCCACCACTGCACATTGCTGGGTGGTGGCAGAGACGCATCTGCCCAGAGAAGTGAGGCATCGTGCACAGGACGACGCCAGAGCTTACACAACCTGGGGGTCCTCTTTAAGAAAAACAATATGAATTTGAGTACATAAGGTGTGGCCTTTGATGTCTCTCGCTCTTTCCATAACTATCTAAATAAGCCCCAGTGGCTCTCTACAATTCCAAGAAGCCAGACCTCTGGGTACCAAGGCCCTGCTGATGAGCAAACACCAGCTGTTTTCTCTCCTCTCAACTTAGAAGGCAAACTCGGTTCAACGTTTTTGTCCCTGACAAATGTCCCTCTTAACTAGACCACCGAATTGCCAGATAAGACTTGGGATTTTTGCAGCAGTAAATAAAGAAAAATCAGAAGTTATAGTTTTGGCATTGCTCTCCCCGGGCTTTCGTCTGGTTCTCAGAGATGCCTTCTAAATCAAGTGTCTGAGTGTCCTTCAGCACTGCTGTTGATTCAGGACTGCTGGCCGTGCAGCACGGTCCACGCGTCCAGTTCCAAAGAGCTTCAGAGCTCAAATTGGAAAAAGTTTGCCAGTCCTCCGGCAGCAGGTATTTTTGCAAGTGAGAGTTAACCCCTTTTGCAGGGGCCAGTGGACCCCGGATGAGCAGCAGTGCACTGCTAAGCAGGGAAGCGACTCAGGGTTCGTGGGCTTGAGAAGAGGGGGCAGCGTGCCTCGCGTTGCGCATGAGGCTGTGCTCTGAGCACTATACTTCTGTCACTCCATTTAGCCCTTGCAACAGCTAAACGAATTAGACACAATTTTTATATCATTTTGCAGATGAGGAAACTGAGGCACAGAGGGGTTAGGTGATTTGCCCAATGTCACTTAACAAATTAATTGTTATTTTTATTACATCTGAAGGAACTGGGAGACTGAAATGACTTACTCAAAGTCACAGCATTCATCTGACTAAGGGATACTGTTTTCATTTCAGGGGGAATTAGCAGCAGGTTTTTTCCCCACTAAATGGGGAAAGCAGAGAGTCGGAGAATACCTGGAGACTTATGGGGTGTGGGTAAAACAAGCCTGTGACCCAGAGAGAGAAGGAAAAGCTTCTCACCCTCTTCTGGGCCGGGCGAGATGCTCTGAGATTCTGCTCCTCGCTCCTCTGGTGGAGAGGAGCAGCCGTGGGGCCCGGCCGGCCAGCATCAGCACCGCAAAGCCGATGGCCTGTCACCTTGGGGGACCCAGGGGGTGGCCATCAGGGACTCTCGCTGAGAGGGGCTACACCCTGACGGTGGTGCTGTCCAGGCACAAGCAGCCCAGCCATCGATTAAGAGTATAGAGCTGAAAGCCAAATGCACATTTACCCTTCCAACCCAGTGACTCCCAAGTTCAAGTTGCTGCATTATAATTAAGTGGCATCAGTCAGCTTGTTATTTAAGACCCACAGGTTTTGACTACTTTGGGGGACAATTTGATGACCCCCCCAAAAGAAAGTCTTATAAAGAGATATTGCTTGGGGATATCCAGGCCCCCAAAAGGATATTTGCATAGGGACCCTCCCGACTCAGTCACGTGGCCGTTTAGAACAAAATACTCCTTCAGACTGAAGAGCTGTGGAGGCATTTTGACCCAGGTCTAATCCCAGCTCCACCACTGGCTCACTGAGGGACTCTGAGCAAACCGCTCGTCGCCACCACACCTCCCCTTCTGCCCGGGACGCTACTGGGACTACACGACACAATGCGTGTCCCGGCTTAGCAAGGCCTCGCGCAGTGCTGAGGACGAACTGTGACTGTAGCCCAGTTCCTCTGGAGTAGCCTTTCTTTTTTCCAGCTTTGTTGAGATGTAACCAACATACAGTGCACCGCACACATTTAAGGGTACGCTTTGATGAGCTTTGATGTATGTACACACCTGCAAAAGCATCATCACAGAACAACGAACAGATCCATCATCCCAGAAAGTGTCCTTGTGCCCTTTTACGATCTCTTCCTCCCTCACGTCCCCCAGCAAACACCGATCAGCATTCTGTCACTATAGATTAGCTTGCAATTTCCAGAATTTGTATAAATGGAATCGCACCATATGCATGCGTCTTTTGTCTGGCTCCTTTTACTCAGCATAATTATTTTGAGATTCATCCATCCTTGGATGAATCTTGACTTTTACTTTTTTTTTTTTGGATGTCCTTTTTCCTGCACTTCATGGACAAAGTATTTCCAGGCCAGGGGGCTGCTTCTCCAGGGTCTTGGCTGGGGTTTCTAACACCTGCATTCTGAGCACTCCAATGTTCCCGGGGTCCCAGTAGTGTGTAAGTAGAAATGGCGCTAAAGCCACCGGACTTACCAGGGCGCACACCAGAATCTCGCAGGCAACCTTTTCATATTAATACGTGTCTCTAGACTTCATTCCTAGGGGTTCATAGGTCTGAGATGTGGCCTGGAAAACCACTGTGCTGAAGTAATGCCACTAACTCCCAAAGGCAGTGAACACTAAGGTACAAGGAAGAGAATTCAGGTAGCGTCTGATGGTACGAATCATGTCCCAGAGAATGGGCTGCTCGGTGTGTCCTTTGGTGACTGTGGGACTTACAGTTTGAATGACCACATGTGAAAATAAGTCTGCCCCTGGGCTTATTCCTGCATTCCAAACACACATGACCACAAAGCCACTGCGTGTTGTGTGCATCAGGAAATAAACACGGTGGTGCCATCGCCTGCCTGCACATGCAGTTCAGAAAGCCACACTCAAGAGGGCATGGAAATCAGTATTAAACACAAGACACTCGAGTTACCACAAAGAGCTATTTTTGCTTGTTCCAAATTGCTCTGTTCCTCTAAGCTGCTATTTCAGTCAGCCTCTTCGCTGGCTATGTATAGGGACGGCTCGTGCAATTTAAAAACAAGTGGGAAGAGAAAAGAAATCTGCAAATAGGCTAACAACCAAGGATAAATCTGGGGCCATTGAAAAGGTGCTATGAGTCAGTTATTTCCCCAAATATCCGGCCTCTCCAAATTCCGGGCGTGGGTTGGAAACCATCAAGAAATAAATATACAGGTACGTTGGAGGGTCACTTTCTAGTAAGTGCTCAGTGTTTAAAAATAGGCATTTAAAAGGAAAAGTCTCCTCTGTGTCTGTCGGGGGCAGCTCCCTGCACTGTCTTTTGCTCTGCTACCCCCGGGGCCACGTGGAGATGGCAGATGAGGGAAGTTGGGTCTATTTTTAAAGCTTTCTGGTTTTCTGTCTGTGGCCAGGGAGAACTTGGACAAAAGAGGAGCTCAGCAAAGGGAAGGTGGCCGCAGACATTGGCGCAGTGAGTCATCTGGCGATTGTTTACTGGTTCCACTGCCCCAGATACGTCTGATCTGCCCACTCGGCTCCCCCTCCTTTGCGGCCACCCTGTCTGGGTCACCGTTACATTCACCTTGGCCAAGCGGACTTCCTCTTCTCACTCGGGGCTCCTGCAGCCCATCCTCCACCCTGCAGCCACAGAGAACTTTTTAAAAGTGCACGTTGGACTGAGTCACAGCCCCGATTAATATAAATGCATAATAAAAAGTCTGGGAGCTGTTAATAGTGGGTATCTCTGGGGAAGGGAGGCTTGAATGTTTTTACTATGCCTGCTTCTATGTGGTTTGAATTTTATATCATGAGCTTGTATTTCTTTCATAATTTTAAAAGAATCTCAAACGTTTA
>CAUYRT010040541.1:0-10483 GCA_963574885.1 Lepilemur ruficaudatus
GAAATTAATTGGCCAACTAAAAATATATAGAAAAAATTAGCCAGGCATGGTGGCGCATGCCTGTAGTCCCAGCTACTCACGAGGCTGAGACAGGAGGATCGCTTGAGCCCAGGAGTTTGAGGTTGCTGTGAGCTAGGCTGACATCATGGCACTCTAGCCCGGGCAACAGAGTGAGACTCTGTCTCAAAAAAAAATAAAAATTAAAAAATTAAAAAAGTCTTAGAAGAGCTGTATATCTCAAACTGCATATATGTTTTAGTTAATATTACTATATTTCTTCTTACCTGCTTGTTTAAATTGATGACAATGCAGCCAGCACAGGGAGAGGGTAGAGATCTCTGGGACAGTTAAAGTGGTAACATCCCTAGGCTGGCTTCTTTGAAAAACCAGAGCTGAGCTGCCAGGACACTCCCTTGTGCTCACTTAAAGTTATTCCTGGGTTAGGGCAAGGTAGGGAGAAGTCCCCTTCCCCAGGCACCTCAGTCCAGGAGGCCATACGCGGCTGCTGTCCCCTCTGCTGAGACAGATAGCCAACGTCACCGTCCAACGCTTAAAGCTCAGCTACACATGACCACAAGACACGGTTTTCTACTTGATTGTTTAAATGGATTTAGTTTTGTGTTTTGTAGTCTTTATCATAGTTGTTTATGCACATAAAGAGTCACATAGTTCTCTGAGGTTCCTTAGGCACACAGCAGCCTCACTGAACAGAAGTGACCACGTTCCCTTGTGGTGACAGGGCCTTCTAGGGTTGGCTCTCTCCCATGCTGTCCCTGCCCACAACTCAGCACACCCCACCCCCCACCCGTAATCCGTATGTCATTCTGGTCGCATGGGAACAGAACATGACCTTGTAAAAGCATTGACATCCAGGGTTGAGCCATTGTAAACTGTGATAGGTTTTTTTCCCTTTGCACAACTTCTTATCCTTCCTGGAATTTATGATGGCCCTTTTTGTTGTTGTTTATCTGATTTTCTATGTACTTAGAACTAATTCAATGGCTTCTCACTCTCTGCTAATAATAACAGCTGACTCCTGTTGGCCACTTTCTGGATGCCAGCCACCATTCTGAGTGCATGCCACATGGTAACACATTTTAGTCCTTATAATAGCCCTCTGAGGTGTACACTATTGTGATCCCAATTTACAGGTGGATAAATTTAGGCACAGAAAGGGTAAGTGACTTGCCTGCAATCCCAGAGCAAGTATATGGCAGAGCTGGGATATATTATATACACATACATATAGACACAATCTCATTTTATGTACACATATACAAGCACACACATACACTCTCATAATACACATACATGCCACTTACACACAGATGCATCAAACCCACAAACACATATTACCACACACAAACACATCATACAAACATGTGCATACCTTATTTACAAACACAAAACCATGCATGCTATAGATTCACACAGACACAAACACACAGCATATACACAGATTGTACAGACAAAAGCATGCACACAAATACGTGAATATAGACCTATACACACACAAATATACCAGTCATATATGCATGATACATACAAACACAGTCATGCAAACACACGCATGTATTTTTCACATACGAAAGCATATAAACACATTTGCACAAAACACACAAAATGTACAAAGAAACACGTACACACACAAAAACATGCACATCCACAGATGCGAACACTTGAATAAACACACATCATATGCACGAAGGTACATACACACGAGCATGTGTGTGCACACACCCGCATATGCCTGCCTGGCCTCGTTTATATTGGGATGATGGGAGAAGGCCGATGTGACCGGGTCCTACATGTGTCTGATGACTTGGGGTGAGTATGTTTCTTGACTCCCCACTTGGGGTTGCATCACAAAGCGCCTTCCTTGAACAGAGCTGGGACAGGGCTGAGTCAGCCCTGCCTCATGACATCAGCAGGGTGGGTCGAGGGGTGTTGTCTGAAAATTCAAGTACGCATTCCCCTGCCTGTGAACACTTGGGAGTCCCCCAGACCCCTGCCTTGTCTGGGGCCCCACCCAAGGTTAGCACTGGCCATACTCCCAGGGAGGCCCAAGAGGCTTCAAGATTAAGCCCTTTAACAGATGAGAAAATGGCCTGACCAAACAAGTTAAATGTTGTGAACATCCATTTAAGGAGAGAGGGGATTGGAATCTGGTCTGTTAGACTTCAATGCCACCACACCATGCTGATCCACCCCTCTGAGAGTCTAGGATCTCAGCCTGGGGCGGTGCACACAGTAGGTGCTATATCGTTGTGGACAAATTCATTACTTTGGAGGACAGCAGCACTCTAAAGGCGAGTGATGCGGGTACCGGGAGCCAGACCTAGAACTCGGAGGCAATGCAGACACTCTTTTCGTGTTTGGGGGTCTTACCATTATCAACCCCAGCCCAGAGGCTCCCAGCCTCATTGTCTGCTGGGGCTGAGGGACCACCAGCCCAGGGAGGCCCCCCAGAGGCCCAGGCTTGTCTCTCCCTCTCCTCCTTGGCCTCTCCCTGAGCCTGTTCTCCCTGCCAACCCCCACCCCCCGCACCTCTTAGATGCATTCCTGTCCCGCACACATTCGTTTCAAGGGCTTGGTGATTTCTTTGCAGGATTTGATTTGCCGCTCAGGCATTTCCTCGAGTGGCCCCTCGGTGTTTGCCCTGCTACAGATGGCATCCAGATGCAAACATTTCCCTCCCTGGCTCCGGCTCTGCAGCAAGGGGAATTGAATCCTGACTCCCACCTCACACCCACCTCCCTGCACCGTCGGCTTTGTTTCTTGGGTCTGAGGTCAGGCCACGGACCAACACCTCTGCCTGGCCTCCTCCAAAGCAGAGCTTCTGCCTCCCTCCTTGGCCTTTGTTCATCTCAACAGGTAATTGCTCCAGAGCCAAAGCAAATGTCAGCACGATAGTGAGGGAGATAGGACGCAGGTCTGGCTGCGGGGAGGGGGAAGAGCCGGTGTGTGACTGTGTCGAGAGAGCAGGTGCTGAGAGCCCACACCTCCAGCTGAGGTCCTTAGAGACGACCAAATCCACACAAAGAAACCGAGTCAACAGACGACAGCCACGCTGACAGGGACCGGCATCTATGTGCTACAACAATGTAAAGATCAGCTCATTTAGTCCTGTAAGCTGGACATGATTATCCCCATTTTACAGATGAGAAAACTAGAGTGACCATTTATAAAATAATTTGTGTGCCAGGCACCACATGAAGAACAGCTGACTTAATCTTTGGGACACCTTGAGAGCTGGACATCATCGTCCCCATTTCATAGACGAGCTAACTGAGGCTCAGAGAGGTGTAATAACTCATACAAGACCATGTGGCTTCTTAAATGTCAGAACATAAGGCTTCCAAAGCCCCTGGGGCCTCTGATCCTCCTGTGTGCCCTGACTGCCTCAGCAGCAGGGCCAGACCTTCAGGAGCTGTCCCCAGAGCCCTGTCCTGGCACAATGACCACCACCCTGGTGGGAAACATCTTGAGGAGCCTGGGGAATGGTCCTGGTTTAGAATTCCTGTGCCTGGGGAGCCACACCATTTCTCTGGGACCAGGCTCTACGCCTCCCAACTCTCTGCTGGTGCTGGACTCTTGACCTGGTCGCAGGACTAGCTCTTGGCCACCCAAGAGAGGTGGGTGACCTCTGCTCAAACTCTCTGCTTCCCCTTCAAAGTTAATATTTACACACTCTCTGCCATGCCCCTTTGTTCCTGCCACGGATATCAAAGTGCTCCCTGGCCCCAGAGACACCGTAGGGCTCCCCAAGTCCCTCTCAGACTCCAGGTGGGGCCCCTTGACCGTCGAGCCAGCTGGAGTGACAGGCTGTGCACAGGTGACTGTGCTCTTCACTGTGCACAGTCAAGCTTCCTTGACAGAAAATGGAGCATTTGGCGCAGGCTCAAGGCTGCCGTGCAGGTGTTTCCTAGAACCTCTGGGCATTGGACCCCACAGGGTTGTGATGAGCCAGGGCCAAGGGTCAGTTGTTCCCAGCCCTGTGCCTCAGGCAGCTGTGGGGACAGCTACAGTAGCACCTGCTGGGCCTGAGGTGTGTGGGTGAAGCCATCTGGGTCCACAGGAGGAACACCCACCTGTCTGGCCTCCCCAGACCCAGAAAACAACAGAGCGGGCATGCAGGGCAAGTTAAGGACAGGCCTGGGACTTCCACCTGCCTGCCTCTCCCCAGTGCCTCCTCCCAGCATGCTAGGGGTGGACGCCAGCACTGGCCAGGCTCCATCCTCTCCCACTCCCTTCCCTCTGCCTGTCTTCCTTCCTTCCCTCTGGACTCTTAAGTGAGCCCAGCTTTGCAGTAGAAGGGAAAGATCTGCAGGGAAGAAACCCAGGCTGAGCCGGAGGGAGGACCAGCAGTCCGGAGGGGCTGGCCAGACCCGTGTCCTCGGGCTGGGGTCCTCAGGTGGGTGCTTACTTGTTTTCTGAAGGATTCCTGTGGGTGAGTGTCTGAGAATTTTATTGGTGGCCAGAGGGAGAGGACACCGCCACCAGCTGCGTGTTGGTGGCCAGGTAGCCTGGGAAGGGACACTGTGGCCAGCATGCCAGGCAGGTTAATGTTTGACCTGGAGCCACGTGCTTTCCACTGGGTATTTTTATCCTCTGTACCTGGCAGTGGGCAGCTGTGGGTGGAGGAGGGAGGGAGGAGGTGCCCGGCTGGGGTCCCACTGGGCACGGTGGTGCTGCAGAGGCCAGAGGAGCTGGCGCGGTAGCGGGGGGAGGTGGGTGAGGAGCAGGGGAGGAAAAGAATGAACAGGGACCTGGAGCAGCTGGCTGGCTCTCCATCCCCAGCCACAGCCCTGCTCTACCCTGGGGCCACCCCGGCTCCCTTCTCTCCAGGAGGACTGGCAGAGGTGAGGGTGAGAAGAAGACATTTCCAGGGGTCCACAGCTTCTCAGGAGAGCTTAAAGTCCCCCCATATGCCCCTGGATTATCCTCACTGGTAATGAGCCACTCTCAGGTCCTGGGCACCGTAAGTTAGAGATTTCTCCCTTCCGGAGACGCCATGGACTCATTCTGACGGTGGGAGTGAGTCATAGAAGACTGAAACACCTCCTGCCTCTACCCCCCACGGCCACCCTGAAACCTCCCAGTCTAGGGGGGTAGGGGCTGTATCTCAGCTCATCATAAGAGCTTTGTCTGTCTGCAAATGAGAGGCCTAAAACTGAATTTAAAACACCCACTGGGTCCATAGAGCTCTGGGCTTCCCAAGCCCTCACCATCTCTCTCTGTTCTCCTCCTTGGCAGTGGGGAGAACAGCCTGAGCTGACTCTGCAAGGCTGTTTACAGCCCAGTGGCCAGAGTCCTTCTCACTCATGATGAGGGTACAAGGGAGGGAGGCCCACGAAGGCCACGCAGCCCAGGGCCAGCCAATGCCATGGTGCCAGCCAAGCAAAGCCAGCTTCCTTCCTGTCCCCTCCACAAGGTCCAGATGGGCTTTAAAAGTGTGGAAGTGGGTCCATGGGCAAGCCATCTGACACCCCCAGATCATCATTAGCTTCCTGGCCCCAACACTCACCAGGGCGGGCCTGAAGTGGGTGTGGCAGGCTGGCCCGCAGCCCAGGGTCCTTCTAAGGGCTCCCTGAGGGTGTTGCAGGGGAGGATCGAGGCTGTGTGGGGATTGGCCAGTGAGAGTTGCCAGGTTAACAGGGATGGGGTTGGCCAGAAGAGCACAGATCTCCAGGGAGGGGTCCCAGCTCTCTCTCAGCCTCCCAGGATTGCCATGAAAGTGGGTGCAGGAGGGAGGCTGGAGAGTGGAATGGGGTGCACCTCTTGGTCTGGACTAGAGCCCAAGCCATCTGCAGCTGTGGTGACCGGTCCCCACTCCCCGCCTACCATCCCACAGGTCTTCACTCCCACTGCACCCTAAACCCCTGGCCTGCTCAACCTGCTCACCTGTCCTTGGCCACCTCTCCACTCCTTAGAATGGGCCAGGCACTGGGCTAGGGCCTTTCGCCTGCATGGCCTCCCTCAATCCTCAAAACAACCTGGGTGGTGAACCTTTTCATCCCCATTTTACAGATGAGGAAACTGAACAGAAGCATCATGAAATCGTTAACCCAAGGTGACACAGCCAGTCCGTGCCCTGGCTGGGATTAAACCTAAATCAGTCTGACTCCAAATCCAGCCAAGAGAGCATGTCAGTCACGTATCCTGTGTGTCCTAAATCCCATGCTTCACGTCACCCCACTCTACCCCATCAGCCTGATCAGAGTGTTGAATGTAATCAGCTCCTACACTCTCCGTCTCATATTTCTCACCTTAAGGAAGTCCTTCCTGGAGTCTAATCTCATGCCTCCTGCTGTCTCTTACCCAGAAATCAGGGAAGGCGGAGCAGAGATGGTCCCCCACCCTGCCCCATGCCCTGTTTTTGTGTCCCATGGGACTGTGGCATTTCTCTGTGACTCTGGAGGGTGGATTGCTCCTGGCTGCAGAACTGGGGGAGGAGGGGACTCTGGCCTAGTGCTGGGAGATGCAAGTGTTTTCTCGGGCCACCTTAGAGAGAAGACTTGGGCCCTGCCTTCAGACTCTACCATTTCCTACTGAGTCCAGGATAGGTGAGAGGTGAGGAGTCAAAATACAGGTGGGGACTTTGGAGACCCTCAGAAGGTTCTTGGCTTCTGATGCTGCTGGATTCTTTGGGACAATTTGAGGCTGTGTCCCTGGGGGCACCAAGAAATCCTGGGGTCTGGAAATCCCCACACGGCCCCCACACACCTACCGCCCTCGGGCCTTTATCTGTGGAAGGAGCCGAGGGGAAAGGACATGGGTTTGCACCGATTCCCTGAAATCGAGTTCAGTTCCTCGTCTGGGTGAAACGGAAGGGGAATTCCAAAGATCCAGTTTGGGGCCCTGGCGTTGCACCCAGATCTTCCATTTCTTAGAAGCCGGCTGCTTCTGGTGGGGCCCTGCTGACCTCTGGCTTCATGGCTGAGTTTGGCAGATGGGGCAATCAAACCCTAGTGTTTGGAGAGGGGGGTGAGGAGACTCTGTACGGCTCCTCCAGCTCCCTGGCCCAGGAGATTGGAACGGAGGAGGCTCCTTGACCCTGAGCCCATCAAAGCCGCTCTCTCGGGTTGCCTTGCCCTGCCTCTTGCAGCCCACCCCTTCCTGAGAAGGATGACAGTCCCACCACCACCATGGGGAGAGAAGCAGCCTGGACTGGGCTGTTGCCTGGGGCATCTCCCGTCCTTATCCTCCTCCAGGTGTCCTGAGTGTCCTGCACTCCAGTGCGGTGTCAATGAACACCGGCCTTCTCCGTCCTGGGCTGGGGCCATGGAGACATTCAGAACAGCAGCCGACTGAGGCCCTGCCCTCAAGATGCTGCCGTCCAGCGAGCGGGAGGCACGGTCACGCTGTGGGTTACAGCCAGCACCAGTGCTAAGGAGACCAGTAATAACAGCTTGGGGGCCTGAGCACTTCCAAAATGGGGCACTTCATGAGTATTAACGCATTTAATCTCATAACCACTCCAGGAAATTGGTACTGTCATACCTACATTCTACAGATGAGGAGGTCGAGACCCAGAGTGGCTGAGTAGCTGGCCCAAGATCTTCCAGACAGAAAGTAGCAGAAGCAGGACCAAAACCCAGGCGGTCTGTCCCAGAGCCTGCGCTCTTGCCCTCTACACCTGCGCCACCCAATACAGTGGCCACTAAAAAAAGCATGTGGCTATTTAACTCTGAATTCATTAAAATTAACTGCAATCACAATTCTGTCCCTCAGTTGCGCTAGCCAACTTTAAGTGCTCGGTAGCCACATGTAGCTAGTGGTGGTCACATTGGACTGTTCAGATATTAAACATTTCCATCTCTGCAGAATCTTCTACTGGACAACGCTCGTCTCCACTCTACTGCCTCTGACGGAGCGATGGAAAATCATCCTTCGGTTGGCAGACTAAAATAATAACTAACATAATGATAACAACAGCTAGAGTTTACCGAGAGCTTCCTCCATGCCAGGAGCAGTGCCAAACCCATAATCCTTACCCAATCCTGGGCTCAGGAAGGTAACTCAGGGTCACAGTAGCCAAGAAGTGAATCCAGGTCTGCCTGGTCCCAGAGTCCAGTCCACTCTCCAGTCCCCTCCTGCCCAACCCCCGGCCAGAGTTTATAGTCCCCGGGGGAAGGAGGGGAAGGCAAGTACATGACATTTCACAACACCAGGGATTAAATAAATCAGCACATAATTAACATCATCACATTTCCCTAAGCCCGCTGACCAGAACATTGCGTTAATGAGGTCAAGGTCTTGATTTTGAGCCTGTGAGCATCACATCACTTCACTTCATGGGAGAAAGCCTCGATCCCTGCCCTGAGAGCAGCCCCCCAGCATTGGGATTAGGAGGCAGGAAGAGTGTGGATGTCTCAGCGCAGCCTGTGGCCGGCTATCAGAGGCTCAGCGCAGGGCTGGGCTGGCGGCCAAGAAGAGTCCTGTTAAATGCTAGTGGGTATGTGTCTTCTGGACCATTGGGGATCTGGAAAGGAGGATGGAGTTAGCAGACAGCAGAGCCTGAGTT
This sequence comes from Lepilemur ruficaudatus, assembly GCA_963574885.1. Classification (NCBI taxonomy): domain Eukaryota; kingdom Metazoa; phylum Chordata; class Mammalia; order Primates; family Lepilemuridae; genus Lepilemur; species Lepilemur ruficaudatus. The sequence goes on from CAUYRT010040541.1 coordinate 8,528, forward strand.
TGAAGAAAAGATGTGGCAGAAGAAAGAACACAGCTTTTGAGACTTTCTTCCTTTTAGTAGGATAAAACTTTTTAGGGGACATTGTGGAGACATAATAGGAATTTTTGAAGGCTTGGCTTGGGTGGTGAGATCTACCTTTTGTATCATGTAAGGACTGTTCCGTGGTTGGGAAAGTTAGACCAATTATATGTCAACCTCCACATGGCGTCTGTGGGGATAAGGCCCAGGGAGTGGCAGAGCAGATAGCTCAGGACTCAGAGGAGAGCAGGACCTCCTCTGGGACAGGCCTGAGGGATACGTGAGATACTGTAAGTGTGGAGCCCAGCCTGGGGCCAGGCACGTGGTAGGTCTCAGTAAGTATTAGTTCATGAAATTATCTCCCTCCTGTAAGCAGCTTTTTCCTGGGCCAGCATACCACCGGGTTTGGGGGACTTTGCTTACGGAAGCGTTACACCACAGGCGTGACAGTGTCTGGCCGTGTGAGTCAGGATAGACCCTGCTGTGCTGCAATGACAAATTAACCCTGAAATCTCAAGGGACCAACACCACGAAGGTTCATTTCTTGCTCACACTATTTGGCCAAGGCAGATTGCCAGGGGCTCTGCTCCACATAGCTGCTTAGGGACCCTGGATGTCGGATACACCAAATTTCAACAAATGTCTTCTATGGCTGCTGCTGCAGGGGCAGAAAGAGCAGGAGGGCTATGCACTGGCTCTTAAACACATTGGCCCAGAAGTGCCAGACGGCATTTCCACTCAAAGCCACCGTAACAAGTCCTGTGGTCCCACCCCATGGTGAGGGGCCCTGGAACTGGGGAGCATGCAGGTATTTGGTGAGTACTAAATGTATCTACCATTTCCCCTCTCAAAACCCCATTTTCTTCTTCTGTAAGAGGACCATTAGAATGGTTAAAATAAAAAAAAATTGAAAATGTCAATTCCTGGTGAGGATACGGAGCAACAGGAACTCTCGTTCATTGTTGGTGGGAATGAACTCATTCATTGCAAAATGGTATGGCCACTTTGGAAGACAGTTTGGCAGTTCTTACAAAAACTAAATACAGTCTTCCCATATGATCCAACAATTGCACTCCTAGGTATTTGCTCAACTGATTTTAAAACTTATGTCCATACTAAAACCAGCATATGTATAGTTATAAAAACAATTTATTCGGAATTGCCAAAAGTAACCAAGATGTACTTTAAAAGGTGAATGGATAAACAAACGTGGTGCATTCATGTAATGTAATAATACTATTTTGCAATAAAAAGGAATGAGCTATCAAGCCACACAAAAACATGGGTGAATCTTGAATACATACTGCTAAGTGAAAGAAGCCAGTCTGAAAAGGTTACATACTATGTGGTTCCGTTTACATAATATTGTGGAAAAGGTAAAACTATAGAGACAGTAAACAGATTAATGGTTGCTAGAGGTCTGGGAAAGGTGGAAGTTGGATCCGTGAAGCACAGAAAACTTTTTAGGGTGGTGAAACTGTTCTGTATGATGCTGTAATGGTGAATACGTGATACTATAATGTCAAACCCATAAATGTTAGAACATAAAGAGGCGACCTTAATATAGGCAGATTTTAAAAAGTCATTTAGGCCAGGATTGGTGGCTCACACCTGTAATCCAAGCACTCTGGGAGGCCAAGAGTGGATCATTTGAGCTCAGGTGTTCGAGACCAACCTGAGCAAGAGCAAGACCCAGTCTCTACTAAAAAAAAATAGAAAGAAATTAGCTGGACAACTAAAATATATATATATACATACATATATATATATATATAAAATTAGCCAGACATGGTAGTGCATGCCTGTAGTCCCAGCTACTCAGGAGACTGAGGCAGGAGGATCACTTGAGCCCAGGAGTTTGAGGTTGCTGTGAGCTAGGCTGACGCCACGGCACTCACTCTAGCCCGGGCAACAGAGTGAGACTCTGTCTCAAAAAAA
>CAUYRT010040543.1:0-48654 GCA_963574885.1 Lepilemur ruficaudatus
AGAATGAGGGGTCTCAATTCATCGATAAATTTTTAAAAATGTAAAAAGAGAGATTATATGGATTAGCTTCTCCAGGGAAGGTGACACTCAGAGAAGGTGACACTTAAAATGTGTTTTCAAAATTTAGTGAGGTGACACAAGATCCAAAGAATAGGCTCCACTTATACTCACCATCAAATTGGTACTGACTAACACTGGTCACATGGTTCTCACATGGTAGTAATATTCTCCAGGGATGGGGGGTTGGGGTGGCAAACTCACAACTAATGGTCACAGTGAACATTGTGGAGGGGAAGGGCATGCCTCCAACCCTCTCTAGGGAGAGGCAATGATATAAAATGTAACCAAAATGTTTGTACCCTCATAATACCCTGAAATAAAAAAATAAAAACTAAAAAAAAAAATTCTAAAACTTGAGGAAAACCAGAGGGTGAATATGAGCAAGGGGAACAACTTAAGGCACAGAAAGGTGTGAGTGTGATAGGGCTGAAGACAATGCGGCCATTGTGACAGGAATAGAGGCCACCGAATGAGTTCACTGGGAGGTAAGTTTGGAGAGCTGATGAAGAGAATCAGACTGTAGAGACACTTCAAATGGAGCCAGGAGGTTTGAGAAGGCACTAGAAACTCCCATTAGGCTCTTGGTAACAAGAAATGTGAGATCCACAATACACAGCTCCTCCTGTTGGCTTATTTGCACGAGGAAAAAATACGCCAATGATGAGGATTTCTGCTGTTTTCCTTTCTTATGTTGGTCACTGATTTTTATTTCCGAGCAGGTTTCCCAATGCTCAGATTGTCTTTTTGAATTTTAAGACAGGAATCTAGACAGATGGCAGCTTGATTTGACTTTGCCATTACGTAGCCATTGGAAAATGTTGAAGTGGTTTTTGTTATCTGCTGCCCTAACCGCATTGTTTCATGCTCTGAGAGTCTTGTTTTGATCAAACAATATGAAAAAAATGATAATCTTAAATAGGTTTTAACTTTAAAGTGCAGAAAATAATAATTTCAGCTCCCTTGATTAACTATCTTAGGCATGGCTTATGCTCTATGAGGTGCCAAAGCTTAACTTGAAAGATGTTAAATGCTTCAAGATATGCAAGTATATGTTTCCTCAAATGGGCAGAAGTGATTATCACGAACACAGGCAAAACCTTGGTTGAGCAGCATACACATTTGCCTCAGTTACATAGGGGTTATCAGGTCAACAAAATATTTCTTCATGGATTTTATATTTTCCTACAAATATCATTGTTAATCCACAGTAAGTATATCTTTAGAGATTCATAGCATACTGAGGTAGGAATATAACTATAAAATACAGATAATGATCATATCGACTTTAGCACTGCATGACCTAGAGCAGAATGGAGAGTCATTAGAAAGTAGATAGAAAACCCCACTCTTTCTTCTGGCAGGCCCAGGCAAGGGAGAAAGATGACTGAAATCTGGAAAAGAAAATGACCATTTATTCTTTCATTCAATGCGTATTTGTTAGCATAGGTATTTGTCTTTAAGTATGGCTCAAAAATATACCCTCAAAATATTAATAAAATGTCTTTAAAAATTCCTATATGCACAGTTGTCAATGCCAGTTCGTTTGTAAATTACTTTAATTATATAATTACTCATTCAACAAATATTTATTAAATACCAAGGAGATGTCAAACACTGCTCTGTGGACTGGGGATACAAGCAGGGGGAAAAAACAAACTCCCTGTCCTCTGGAGCTTACTTTCTAGTAGGGAGGGATAGATACTGAACAAAATAACTGAGTATAAAATACAGCGAGTTGGTGATAAAAAGGGTGGAGAAAAACGAAGCAAGAAAGGTTAGGAAATGTTGAAGGGTTAGCAATTTTAGTTAAAGTTTATAGGAAAGTCCCATTGGGAAGATATTTGAGAAAAGACCTAAAAGATGTGAAGAAGCAAACCACATGAGCAGCTGTGGAAGAGGCTGGGCAGAGACACAGCGAGTGCCAAGCACCCACCTGGTGCGCTACAGGAGCACCAAGGGGGGCAGTGTGGCTGGAGCAGAAAGCAGTAGGAGAAAAAGTCAGAGAACGAGCCCAAACCTGAGCCTTGGCCATTTCAGGTAAGGATTTTGGACTTTATTCTTAATAAATTAGGGAGCCGTGAAGCATTTTGAGTAGAAGAATGACAACCTGAATTCTGTTTTAGAAAACCGCTCTGATGGCTGCCACAGAGAATAGACCAGACTAAGAGAAAATCAGAAATAAAGGGACAATTTAGGAGTTTATTTAAATAATGTATGAAGGAGATAGTGTTGTCTAGATAAAGGGATATGCACTGAATGTTTACTGAAAGTATACATAGAATTTTTTTTAAAAGATCAGTTTGCTTTCCTCTTAGATACATTGAGGGAAGAGGTGCTACACTTAAAAATAGTTACTACGGTAAACATGCTGTGTGTACTTTACCACAATACAAAAAATTGAAAATAATTGTCCACTTTGTACTTCTGCCCAAGGGGCTGTGTGGGAGCAATATTTGTTAGACCACTGGATATCTGCAAAGCCTTTGAATGTCAGTGCTCCGTCTTAATTCCAGGTGCTGAACACCTCTGGGAGAGCATAACTAGGTCCATGAAAGCTGCTGCGTTAGAGAAAGAGTAAAAAGAGAGAGAGAACTGAAGAGAGAAACAAAGAAGAAACCCAGAGAAAAGGAATAGACACAAGAGAGAGCAAGAAAGGAAAGGGTTTAAGGAAAAAACAAAGATGAGCATGGGGAAATATTTTAATAGTGTCAAAAGCAATTGCCCCAGTTGCTGTTCTGTGATACACATGCTCCCGGCAGCAAATGCCTAACAGAGGGCATACAAGAACACGGCTGATCAAGGAGAAAATATTCCTGACTACATTGATTTGGTTAGCTGTGTGGATCTAGGGCACAGACCGTATGGGTATATTTCAGATATAATCACTGACATTTTAAAATAATAACTGAATGAAGATAAAATGCTTTCCATTATCACTAAATTATCTCAGATTGTTTTAACTCCCTTTGATTGCCCTGCTATTTTCAGCTGGAACTGTAGAAAATGATTGAATAGGAAAGTCAAAACTGGATGAAATTCAACCCAAAACTTCCTTGCAATTTGATTAATCTGATCAAATTAGACAGCTAAACTAGATAATTCAAGCCTCCAAGTGGATTTTTGGAATCGAGTAATCCCACCAAAATGACTGATCCAGGCTGGCTGTCTGACTCAATGAGGCAAACCAGGTAATTGCAAAATTTCTGCCTTGTTTGCACTGGGTTGACACAGTTCAACTATATAAAGACAGCTCTTAAAAATTCTTACAGGATTAAATTGGCCACGGAGATTTCTATGTTTTAATTCTTAGCATCTTCTCCTAACAACTTGTTTGACCAGAAACAACTTGTTTGACCAGAAATGTGGTTTGGGGTCCAGGTTTGAGGACAAACGGTGCTGGACTGTTTATTATTATTTTGTGGGCTCTTTCAGCATTTTTATCACAGTTCATGTCCCTGTCATGATCCTAACATCAGGTTGCCGGGTCATTACTTTTCCTCCTCCTCTTCCTGACACACATCTGGAAACTTACCAGCTATTTTTTCCTTTCAGCCACTGAGTAGACCTATTTAGAAAGCCAGAACCAAGCAGCAACTCTGAGTAACTACCCTTTTCCCTAGTCTTGACATTTCTCTCCTTCCCTTCCTCCAGTTTAAGCTGTGCACTTGCCCACCGAGCACTGCTTTGGGATTAATACAGATGCAATACAAGGCAATGCAGGCAACTTCAAGAACAACGATCTCTGCATATACAATTGCATTCCACTCTTCCCACTACTGCTTCTTTTCTGTGTGCATGCTTATACTTCCTATCTAACAGAACTCTTATATCCTAGATCACATTTGTTTCCTTCTCCCCATTATACACATAGTTGCCTTACAGAAACAACAGTAACAGCTAATGCATCAGAATTTAGTAAGTGCCAGACACTGTTTTATCCACTTTATAGGTACAATAGCTCATTTGATCATCATTTAAGCATTATGCAATAGACACCATTCTTGATCATACTTTATAGATGAGGAAACTGGAGTACCATTAAGTAACTTGCCGAAAGTCACACTGCTCACAAGTAGGAACTCAAGGCTGCTGGTCTGGCTGCAGAACCTATGCTCATAACCTCTGTGTCCCACCATCTCTCAGCAAACCCCACTCTAGCCGTGTGCATGTCTCTGGTCTCGGAAAATAACTGAAGGGTTTTCTCTACTGGTTTTCCTTTAGTGGTAGAATAGTGTCCATTTACTGCATGGAGGGAAGTCAGACATTTCCCCTCTTCCCAGGATCAGGTGTCACAAGGGAGTTCTACAGAGATGTGACAACAGAAACAGAACCAGCATTGATAATGCTGTGGAGCACCTTCCTCCCCTGAGGGTACCCTCTCTCTCGGTTCTCGAAAGCTGTGGAAGCATCTGAAGAACCAAGGAGCAGTTGTAAATTACTGGATCCGATTCAAATGGTTAAAGAAAAAAATCACCAGTTGATGGGTAGATGTCAATTCAAGGCTCTACCTAAAAACAGACTTAAACAGCTGATGGATTTATTTGACTGCAATTACTAGTGGTACCATGTGCTGGGTTCTAGATCAGCTGTCGGTGTTCTCGGCATCCCTGTATGTTTCGTTCCGTAACAGTCATCAATTCTTCTTTATTTGATTCCTCTTGTTTTATTCACTCATTATTAATTCATTCAACTTTTATTAAGTATCTACTGGGTAGCATCAGATAATGTATTTCATGAGAGGATACAAAGATGGTGGAAATATAATCCCTGGGCTACACTTCCTCCTGCCTGCTGAGGCATCATTGTCATGGTGACTCTCACAATACTTGATCTCCTTTCTGTTTGGTAATTCATGTGTTTTTGTTCATATAGGCTTACAAAAAGCACCTCCTTGAAGTCCCAAACCTTTGACCATTAGGAAGACCAGTTAAGACACTAAGCTACAGCTAGTGCTTGTATGACTTACCAGTGTGGAGTCTCCATCTCTCTAATTTTTACAGAATGCTCCACTTTAGAAAGTTTGTTGAGGTAGAAAAGGGGATAGAGAGTATATGTGATATTTATGTCTTAGTACTTGACCCAAACCAGTCTCTAGCTGAATCAGTTTGAGAAATTAATCTTTGAAGCCTCAATTTCCTCATCTGACAAATGGGATAAGTAATGTCTAATTTGTAGATTCTTGTGAAGATCAAATGAAATGATGTGTAAAAAGGTGTCTATATGTAATAGACACTAAAATGGCAATGGAGGAGAAAGAGAGAAGAGAGCAGAAGAATTTCTGTCATGTGAGTTTTTTCAGGAGTAAAAATACTGCAACAGTAGAGTAACCTCCATGACTAACACAGAACCAGGATGATGATTAAGAAACAAGCCTTTTTGTTATTGTTTTTGTTGTTTTGTTTGTTGTCCAGGGAGGTCTTTTTAGTAAAGTAGACAAATCTCTTCTGTATTTTTAAATTCCTTAATTATATTCCTGCTTGGCTTTCTGCTTTCTCTTAGCCTACATCCGATCTCTCATATTACTTGGAAATGTTCTGTGCTCGTTGTCCTCCCAACTGCCTCATAGGAAGATAGAATTTTCTTTTAGCATGTGATTGCAAAATAAGGGATATTTTGTTTTTGTTTAACCCACATCTTTTTGTTTCATGAAAAAGCATTTGAGAAAGCCATTGGTGACAGCTAGATTGAGAAAATGCAAGGTTCTAGGTTTCCGAGGCCCAATTTTACATTATGTAAAAAGTATTTGAGGTTAACAAACCACAATGAAAAGAGAAGGAAACATAAATGTGTTTTATACAACTTTTAGGAAAATATACATAAGATGACTAAATATGAGTTCAATATGTGTCCAGGTCAGAATATGATAGGAATAATTAAAGGACTGACTTTGAAAGAAAGACAAAGCTACCCTGATTCAGTTTTCTGAGAGCTTGTGGGAAACCTCTAGGAAAGGTTCCTTCCCTAGGAAGATGAAATGTATTTAAGAAACTGCTAAAGATCCAGCAATTGAAAATATTTCAATTTAAAACCCACCAGAGTAAGGATAATAAAGGCCACTGCACTAAAGTGTGAAAGAGATATGAAGCTTTTATATGCAGAAATCCTTCAAAAAAAAAAAAATAAGGAAATCTAGTACAGCGGACTTGGAGGTACCGTATGTAAAAATTAATAGAAGCAAGGTAAGGGATTTGAGCTTCAGCAGTGAATGAATGGATTCAGTGCCAAACCACAGAAAAAAATATTTCAGCTCAAAATAATGGACTCTTCAAATGAATTCTCCAAAAAAAGGAGCAAAGGCAAAAGCTGTTCTTCTGACAAAATACTAATAGAAATTAACACATTGACTGCCACACTAGAAAAAAAAATTTTTTTCTTGGGACCGCAATGTTTTGTTATGAAAATAGAATAAAAACTTGGAAAACAAAATGATCCTTTATAGTTTAATGAAAAATTTGTTATTTTGTGTTGTTTTCTGTGCATGAGTTATACGTAACTTGAAAAACAGTTCTTGCAGCTCCCAAGGTGAAGAGACGTGTGAGTTACATATGATTCACGAGGCCCTGGGCTCAACACTAGTGTGAGTTAAATACAACTCACACAACAGTTAATGTTTAAAGACAGAGAAGAAGAATTGACACAAATAACAGCCTCGGTGACTGTTACTTTCTGAAGGAGTACCAAGACAAGAGGAGCCACCCAGTACTGGGAACCCACTTCGCAGCTGGAATACCTGGGAAGAAGTTTGAAAGTGGGATGGTAGAAATTTGGGATGGTAGAAATTAAAACATCAATGAAAAAGCGAGTAACTGATAAGGGAAAATGTGCACCAGGTTTAATGACATATCATTATTATTACAAGCTTTATAGTATACTATTCCATGGTATCAAAACCTTTTGTAGTAAAAGGATTATATGAAAGGATCAATAAAACAACTCTTTAAATAAACTCTTTAAACAGTAAAGCAAACATATTCCAAATGTTTTAGAGGAAATGCAGACTTCATTAGTTAAGATTTAAGCCTGTTTAGGGTTCCTGTGCCAGGTTTCATCAGTAAAAATTCCAAACAGAAGTAAACATTAGTTTTCTAAAGTAAAGTTGAGAATTTAAAATCAAAGAAGGAACCCAGGCAGTATGTGCTGAAGATCTGGTAGTCTTCTGGTTAATTTGTTTAATGCGGATAGCTTCAAAGTATTTTTTTTTTTAAACTTGTACTGTTAGAATTAACTTTGTATAATATTTACTATGTGTTGTCAAGTTTCCTTTTTGTAATTTATAAATACAGCATAAGAAATACGGGTATATAATTTAAGATTCTCCAGCAATATTTATGCCAATAAATTATTCAACAACCATACTCTATACAAATACTATATATATCAAATTCTGCAGAGACAATGATGCGTAAGAGAAAATACTTGAAAAATCTAAGTTCTTTACATATATTAACTCATTTATTCCTTACAAAAAACCTGTGAGGTAAATTATATTATCATCTTTATCTTATAAGTGAAAGCACAAAGGCCCCCAAGATTTGAGGGACTTGCCCAAGATCACAGAGCCAGCTGCTTTAATTTGAGTCTAGGTCACCTAGTGCCTAGTGTCTTCTTACCATTATGTTATGCAGCCATCAGATAAACATAGAGATATGTTCATGTACGAAATCACTATAAAAAGTATGAAAAACACATTTAAGAGCAGAAGAGGGTTATGTAACTCTGAGCAGCGGCAGGAAAGTTTAGGAAAGTCTTACTTGAAAGGTGAGAAGGATCTCACAGCGGTGTAAGTTGGAGAAGGACATTTCTTGCAGAGATGTTAACACAGAGTGGTGTGAGCGATCATGCTTTTGGGAAAGAGGGAGATGACAAAGAGATGCTGCTGGTACACAAAGCAGAACCGTGTGTCGTCACTAACTCTCCTTAATTTATTTTCACAACTTCACTGCAGACAACGTGAGTCTTCATTCTCTAAATTCACCCCCCCAAATCTGAAGCTAAAAATGTATTTCCCTCAAGTGAAGTAGACTTCCATATAAACTTCAAGAGATAATTAAACAATTGATTGGAGTTAGATGAAATTTCATCAGGATAGCTAAACCTACTGCCTGATCATTTCAAATTCCAAGTATTGTGATTCTACCAAAAAGCAAAATAGATGGAATATTTCATTCAATTGATTAGTCAATCTAAACTGTATAGAAACAGTTCAAAAAACTTTTTTTTTACATTCTCTCTGTGAAATTCAACCTTAGAAATATTCTACCTTCCTACAGAACACAGCTCTTTTTGTTACTATTAACATGTGATTTTACAATTTCTTTTTTTTTAATCATTTGAGCAATTTTTAAAACATCATAATATGACCTATTTTCTCGTAGACTCTTAATAAGTAAGAATCCAAATACGGACGACAATATAAAGAAGTGACTTTATGAAGAAAGACTAGGCTATTAATAATATTTAAATCTTTCTATCAGTCTCTCTCATACTTGAAATCATTGGGGTCTTTTTTATTTTTGTTTTTTAGTGTTAACTCATATTCTCAGTGAAATAGGTTTCTTAAACTGCTATGGAACTTCCTCTAAGAAACGAGTTAATGTTAAATGTTCTGCTGCATAATTGGTACCCCAAGTTAACTGAATTGAAATTGACCAAATTTCACACCCACTTCTCACTACTACCCCAGTACTCCACCCCTATTTCTCCTATTTGAATTCCTTGCCATTTTCCTGGGATGAAACTAGACCTTAATTTTGAAGCCATGATTGGGATTCTTATGTCTTCATTTAGCTTCTGTTACTATTTCCACTACTCCTCTTCCCTCTCCTTTAAGAACCCAAGCTCCTTAAAAAGACAACTCTTGTACTTACTCACACCCGATGGTGAGATCTCAGGTTCTGATGCCAGCCAAGCCAGAATCTGAGTTAGTTATGCTCTTTAGGGAGTTCCCAGTTCCTGATATACCATTATTTTCCCACAGCCACCTCTACATACCTCCAGAAAGTCCCCAAATGACCCACGTCATAGTTGTGCACATATTAATAATAAAATAAAATAAACCAATGAAGTTTTCATGACATGGCCATCTGTCCAATGGCATTGGATTCCACCAGAACACATAGTTCCAAGACCATAACTGCCTAGATGCCAACTAATGAAGTGTCAAAGTGTCCTAGTCATCTTGGACTAGTATAACAAAATACTATAAACAGGGTGGCTTAGGTACAACAGAAATTTATTTCTCATAGCTCTGGAGTCTGGGAAGTCCAAGATTGAGGCACTGGCAGATTTGGTGTCTAGATTTGGTGTCTGGTGGGGTCTTGCTTCCTGGTTCATAGACAGCATCTTCTCACTGTGTCCTTACATGGCAGGAAGAGAGAGAGAGAGCTCTCTGAGGTCTTTTACAAGGATACTAAGCCATTCATAAGGAACCCTCCCAATGACCCAATTACCTCTCAAAGGCCTCATCTCTTAATACCATCATACTGGGGGTTAGGATTTCAACCTATGAATTTCGGGGTACATAAATATTCAGTCTATTGCGTTCCACCCTGGCCCTCCAAAATTCATATCCTTCTCATACACAAAATATATTTATTCCATCCCGATAGCCCCAAAGGACCTAACTTACTACAGCATCACCTGTAAAGTCCAAATTATCATCTAAATATGTTCCCACACTTTACAAAATAAGATACCCAAATACAAATCTACAGCCTTCCTCATCATCAGCCTTCCTTCATTATCAGCTATTCAGGCCAATAACCTTGCAGCAACTTTCATAATTCTTGTGTTCTAACCCATGATATCCAAACTATTAGGAAATCTTACTGCCATTATCTTCAAAATACATCCAGAATCCAATCACTTCTCACCAGTGCTACACCCAGGTCCACTGTTATCTCTCTCTCCCCTGCATTACTTCAGCAGCTGCCTAATCTGGAATTAGTGCATGTACCCTTGCCCACTTACCATCTATTCTCAAAACAGCAACCAAAGTGATCCTTTCAAATCCTAAAACATACAATGTCCCTCAAAACCCTGCAATAGCTCCCTGTTTTTCTCAGAGGAAAGAAAAAGTCCTTATAATAGCCTATAAGGCACTATAAAAATACTCCTTGGAAACTTTTTTTTTAATTGACTTTTTTTTTTATTTCAGGGTATTATGAGGGCACAAACATTTTGGTTATGTTTTATGTCTTTGCCTCACAAGAGCGTTAGAGGCATGCCCTTCCCCTCTATAATGCTCACTGTGTCCTTTAGTTGTGAGTTTACCACCCCCAACCTCCTAATCCCTGGAGAATATTACTATCATGTGAGCATCATAGTGTTAATCAGTTAGTGCCAATTTGATGGCAGCTCTGATCTTGTGATACCTCACTTTGGATAAAGGGCTCAAGCTCAATCCAGGAAAATATAAGAGATGCTAAATCATTGTCATTTTTTATAATTGAGTAATATTCCATCGTACACATATACCAGATTTTAATAATCCACTCATGAATTGACAGGTACTTGGGTTGTTTCCACATCCTTGCAATAGTGAATTGTGCTGCCATAAACATTCAGGTGCGGATGTCTTTATCCTTAGAAACTTTTTTACCTCATTTCCTACTCCTTTGTCCAACTCACTTATTCTACTCTAGACACACTGGCTTTCTTACTATAACATGAATTATTCCCCAGATGGAACGTCTTTCCCCCACATAATCTCATGGAAAATTCTCTCATCTCAGTTCATGTCTTTGCTCAACCATTATCTTTTTTTTCTTTTTCTTCCCATTCATTTTTTATTTGTATATATTCTTGTGGGTACAAGTGCAAATCTGTTACACTGATATGTTGCACTATGGTTGGGGTCAGGGCCTTCAGTGCATACATCACTAAAGGAACAAACATTGTGCTCAACAGCAACCCTGCACCTTATTGGACAAAAGAATATCTCATAGAACATTCACATCAGACAAGGTCATTGTGCAATGCAAACTACCGAACATCCCCCTTCCTTTACCAATTACAGGAATACCTTCTAGATATTGTGGGGTCAGTTACATACAATGGCAATAAAGTGAATATCACCATAAGGCAAGCCATAAAAATGTTTTGGTCCCCCAGTACTTTTACTAATATATGTTTACACCATACTGTGGTCTATTAAGTGCACAAAAGCATTGTGTCTAAAAAAAGTATATATCTTAATTAAAATACTTTATTGATAAAATGATAATGACAAAAAAATAAAAATAAATGAAATAAAATAAAATGAATATCATCTAAATTAGATGTAAGAGTTATCCTGAGGCAAAATTCCCCTCCAGGCTCAACCTATAGAACCAAACAAGTTATGTTCTTCCAGATTATAATAGCGGGACAGGTATAGGATAGATATTCCTATTTTTAAAGGGAAAAATAGGAAAGAAGGAAGGGGTGACAGGTCTCAAAAAAAGTCCAAAATCTAGCAAGGCATGCTCCATGAGATATTAAAGCTCAAAGACAATCCTCTTTGGCTCAATGTTCTGCCTTCCAGACTCACTGGGGTGCACCCTCACCGTTGGCTAGACCTTGCTCATGGCCATGGCTCTCTGCAGCAGCCCAGCCATGCCTTGATTCTCTGTCAGGGAAGGGGCTGAACTCCCAGGGTCCATGGCAAGCAGGGACTCTGAATTACCGCAGCCTTAAGAGAGGCTTAGATCCACAGAGTTGCTTCTCTCAAGGCCATTGGCTGATGGATATTGTCAGCCTAGGATGTCGCATTTTCCAGGAAAGGTGAAATAGGAAGGAAAATGATCTCTGCAGGACACCTGGAAAGCCTAAAAATGACAAACACCATGATAATCACATTTTTGTATGCAGGTAAGTGCCTCAGTGCATGCACCTTACATAAATCTTCGTGTGTTTAAATTAGGAATAGAGCTTAGTGAGATGCTTTCTTAGAGTTATCTTGTGTTAGTTCTGACACGTAAAACTCAGCTTTTCTCTTCTGTCTTTTCATCATTTGCATGAACTACGACTCTGAGTGATTTTAAGTAGATATTAGAAAACAAACAGTTAAGGTCCTCTCTATGCATTATATTAATACATTCACTTTTGTGCAATATTCTTTTTTTTTTTTTTTTTTTGAGACAGATTCTCACTCTGTTGCCCTGGCTAGAGTGCTGTGGCGTCATCCTAGCTCACAGCAACCTCCTACTGCTGGGCTCAAGCGATCCTTCTGCCTCAGCCTCCCAAGTAGCTGGGACTACAGGCATGCACCACCATGCCTGGCTAATTTTTTCTATATTTTTTTAGTCGGCCAATTAATTTCTTTCTATTTGTAGTAGAGACGGGGTCTTGCTCTTGCTCAGGCTGGTTTTGAACTCTTGACCTTGAGCGATCCGCCCGCCTCGGCCTCCTAGAGTGCTAGGATTACAGGTGTGAGCCACCGTGCCCGGCCTTATGCAATATTCTTTAGTGAAATTAGAAATAGTCACTGGAGGACCCTTTAAAATACTAATGACAATAACAAAAGCTAATTAACTCAATCTTCTCTTGCACTCGGAGGATTATTATTAAAAAATTCAGAATATCTTTAAAATTTTTATATAGAGGATAATTTCCACCTATTTTGAGAATGAGAAAAGATTATTTTCTGGAATATGCTAAGTTACGTGACTATTCACTGTATGAATTTATGTTATTTTTGCACATATTTTCTTGGAGGAATAGACTTTTTCCCACTTTAGATGAGCCACTTAAAAAGAAATCCTATAATATTGCTTATAATTAAACCATGTAGTAAGGATTACCATTTCTTTGAGTTTATAATAATTAAGCATAGACCAAGTTAAAGTTATAAATATTCCTTGTAGGCATCATGTGCATCTAATTTACTTATTTTTAAAAATCTGTCTGACCCCAAAACACCTAAGGACAGTTCTTTAAGCAGTACTAAATATTGATGAATAAATTAAAAGAATGCATGCATTTAAAATAATTTAAATTCAATGTATGACATAATTTTGACTTCACCATTTCACAATTTAGCTTCTTTGTGGCTGGTCCAAATTCTCTGGAGTATTTAATATATTTGAATTATGTCTAAGTATCACATCATCAGCTGTGATAAATGTGATTGCTTGGGATTAATCTAAGGAACTAGATTGGTAACTTCATCCTGATATGTTATAATTTTGTATGGATCTATCACATCACATAAAAATGTAAGTTTAAGGCAATTGAGAAAACATACTATTAAAAAAGAATAAACTGGAACAGTCTCACCGAAAATGTTAAACTATTTTGGTGGATTTTGGTTTTGTTAAATTCTTAAATATGTTTGGCCTAACACATTTCCCTTTAATTCCCTTAATATACCCTGTGGATTTCCACAGAAATTTGAACCATATGTTTCTGATTAATTTATACTTAACTCATCAACATGTTTGGTAAGACTGATTTGAAGCACAAAGCCTCATGAACAGTTTTTGTGGGCTCTTTTATTTTAGTTGGTAAACAACTGGAACCTGAATCCAGAAATCTTGGGGTTTCATTTAATGCTCAAATTCCATAAAGAATGAGAGAGTTCTTAGCTGGATCAGGCACTCTTTGCCTTTGACAGTGCCTAGCTCCAAATCTTGCAGCTGGGAGGAATTATTTTGATAGTTCCCTCTATTTCTTGTCACTTTTGTTTTAGAGGATATAAGCCTTTGATGGTGCAAAACTTGCTTGAGTCAGGACTAGCTGACACCCATCAGCTCTGTTTGTTTGTGCCAGCAGAGGTAAGTGCTGACGCTGCCATCAGCCTGCTCAACAAGGATCCTGAAAAGAAGGCTTTTCTCTCCCAGTCATAAGTTAAGAAAATTAAGCAGTGTAATTCGGTAATGTTTCGTGACTTACCCACTACAATTTATTTGTTTATGTAGAGAGAGAACAAGAAAGACAAATTTTTACCTAGCTCTCTTTCTTTCTATTTAAAATGATCTATTTACCAACTATTTTCACAAGCTAATTATTCCTTCTTTATTGTAACTGTAGAATTTTTGAGAAAGCAAGGGACCTATCTATTTCCTTTCTCTGCCAACTTGGGAAAACATAAACTAAAGATCTGTGTCGGAATATTTAACAAAAATGTTTTATCCCAACGTTATAAACATGAGCTAGTTGCTCTCTGCCATCTATCATCCCATGGGGCTTTATTTTTCTCATTAAAATGGCTGACATCTCTTTTTCTTTTCTTTTGGAAATTAGCAACCGCACCTTCTGTTCCTCTTCCTTCTTCATGGGCATTTCTCCAACAGCTGTCAGATCCGGGTTTTCCTGTGGTTTGTATTCATAAAGACCCTTAACACTCTGTAAAACATCAGAGATAATCTGCTTATATTGATATCTACTTTTCCCTCCACCCACTCTCAATACCCCCTTCATTACCAAACTCTAAGCCTTCCCTGCTACTTCTAAGGACTCCTTTGGAAACAAGATCTTAGGTCTAAAGGCATTTCTTTCCTTGCTACCCATTGCAAAGCAGACATAAAAATCCTCTGGCTTTGAAATATATGTAATTTCTGTAGAAGAAACTTAAAAACAGAAGATTAGTGAACTGAAATAAGAATAATCCGAAGGAAATTCCTAAGGAGAAAAACAGCTCTCTTTCATCAACTCTCCTAGGAATTAAAGAGAGAGGAAAAAGATATGTGTGGTATTTGGGGGGGTGGGGGGTGGAAATGCACTTTTCAATACAAAGCATAAAGTCTATCCTCTGAGTTTCAAAAATAAAGGTCCTGATCTTTTCTTTTATCAAACTAGAGTGGTACAACTTATCAAAGAAAAAAAAACTACAATGAAAGAAAACTCTGCTGAAATGGGTCCTGAGCCACTCATTTAATAAACATTCCTGAACCAAGGTGTTGTAGAAAATAAGGCACCAGGGATAGGAATATGTTACCCCCTCACTTATAATCATTAAGGACTTTTTATTTCTCTGTTTACATAAATCATTCTGCCCTATTAAGATAAAAGTCTGAGTGGCCTCACTCCAAAGTAGGAAGAGGAAGAAATTCCTAAGAGTTCTGTATATTATTTATTTTAAACTTTACTCTTTAAAAATTTATTTTTTAAAATATGTGATACAATATGATTAACATACCAGTTAGTAGCATGTGTAAACATTTTATACATAAATGCACAGATTTTGGAAGGACAGGTTCAAAACGCCTTTTGGTTTGTTTGACTAGTAGGGATGCCTGATCAAAAACGGGTTTGGAGCCCACTGACCTATTGAAAAGAATCCTGGATTCGTAATCCTGGATCTGAGACACTGAGACCTATTACAACTCAGCTGTTTGGCCTTGCATAAGTCACTTAGGTCTCTGAATTTCCATCTCAAGTTTTATTAGATAAATTAGTTACATTAAATTAATTTAACTAATTAATCAAAGTTAAATTAGATACTGCCTGAGATTTCTATCAGAAAAATACCAGCCGTCCTTTTACACATGATTATTAAAATCAGTGACTTTACCTTCACAGTGATTTGTAACTGCACAGGTTCAGGGTGAATAAGACTTTCATTAAAACACTGTGAGTTTAATAGTAGAAGAAGAAATTAAAAGGCTTATTCTAATTTTTATAATAATGAGTCTGCCAGAAATGACTCCATTCTACCATACATGACTAAGTTGCATGTTTGATGCAATGCTTTCTCCTTCTCACAATTTTCCTGCTGGTGGATTTTGGGACAGAAGAGCTTATGACACAGAAAAGGGAAAGTTCTTAATGATTATATATTGAGAGCAAATAAAGACTCAACCACTAAAGATGAAGTAAGAAAATAGTTAACCTAATGAAGGCCAGCTTCTATGAATATTATTCTAAACCTTCCCTAGTCACATCCTTATATTTCTACCATAGAAAACTTTTTAGATTTTTTCAAGGTCCATTTTCTTAAAATATTATGATTCATTTTCTTAAATTAAGACTCCTAGGTTTAAGTCTGTTATTCATCATGAGCTGATTTTTGTGAGAGGTGAGAGGTGAAGGTTCTGTTTCAGTCTTCTATATATGGCTATCCAATTTTCCCATAACTATTTATTGAATAAGGATTCTTTTCCCCCATGTATGTTTTTGTCTGCTTTGTCAAAGATCAGATGGCTATATGAGAATTGTTTTATATCTGGGTTCTCTGTACTGTTCCATTGGTCTATGTCTCTGTTCTTGTGCCAATACCATGCTCTTTTGGTTACTATAGCCTTGTACTATAGCTTGAAGTCTGATAAATTGATGCCTCCCAATTTGTTCTTTTTTCTTAAGGTTGCTTTAGCTATATGGGTCTTCTCTGGTTCCATATGAAGCACAGAATTATTTTTTCTACATCTGTTGGAAAAACTCTTATAGACATTGGCCTAGGCAAAGAATGTGTGAAGAAGAGCCCAAAAGCAATCACAGCATCAACAAAAATAAATAAAAGGGACATGATCAAATTAAAAAGCTTCTGCACAGCCAAAGAAACTATCACAAGAGCAAACAGACAACCTACAGAGTGGGAGAAAATATTTACATGCTACACATCCAATAAAGGGATAATAATGAGAATCTATGTTGAACCCATGAAAATTCAGCAAGAAAAAATCCAAACAACCCCATTAAAAAGTGGGCAAAGGGCATGAACAGAAACTTCTCAAAAGAAGACAGACTAATGGCCAACAAACATATGAAAAAATGCTCAACATCTCTAATCATCAGTGAAATGCAAATCAAAGCCACATGAGATATCACTTAACTTCAGTAAGCATGGCTTTTATCAATAAGTCCCAAAACAACAAATGTTGGCATGGATGCAGAGAGATAGGTACACTCATACACTGCTGGTGGGACTGCAAAGTAGTACAACCTCTATGGAAAGTAGTATGGAGATACCTCAAAGAAGTAAAAGTAGAACTACCATTTGATCCAGCAAGCCACTACTGGTTATCTACTCAAAGGGGAAAAAAAGGCATTCTATAAAAAAGACATCTGTACTTGAATGTTTAGAGCAGCACAATTCACAATTACAAAGATGTGGAAACAACCCAAGTGTCCATCAATACATGAGTGAATTTATAAAATGTGGTATATGTATATCATAGAATACCACTCAGTCATAAAAAGGAAGAACTACCTATTGTATTATCCTGGATGGAGCTGGAGCCATTCTCTAAATGAAGCATGACAAGAATGGAAAAACAAACAGTACATGTACTCACCATTAAATTGTTACCAATTGATCAACACTAATGTGCACATATGGGAAGTAACATTCATAGGGTATCAGGCAGGTGGAAACTGGGAGGAGGAGATGCGTAAATCCACACCTAATCGATATGGTGCATGCTGTCTGTGGGATGGGCACATTTGTCCGGTGGTACAGAGGCAATTTATGTAACAAAAGCTTTTGTACCCCCATAATACTCTAAAATAAAAAGAGGACCATTTTACATATGCCAAAGAATTATTGTATTTTTTTAAAAAAAGACTCTTGATGTGCCCCTTGTGAGTTCAGGGAGTCAATTCTTATGTCGACCCAACTGATTGAAATTTTCCCTCCGATCTCAGAGATCAGCTACAAAAAATATGGAGTGTATTCATTTGTTTTGTTACAAAATTAAGAGATCTATGTGACATAGCTCCCTTACTATCTCTTGATTTCTTCAAAAACAAAGACTGTTTAATTTTGCATTCTCCACAGTTTAAAGCATGATTTCTTGCACATAGCAGATGCTCAAAACACATATTGAGAGAATGAATAAGCAAGAAGAGAGCAGTACCTTGACAAAATGTAGAAGAGTTTTGTCAAAATAAGGTCTGCAGACTGTTGGCATCATTCACTCATTTGAGAACTTGTTTCAAATGCACTTTATTGGGCTCCACTTCAAGCCTATAGAATCTTTTATATATTAATAAGCTCATCAAGAGATTCTGGGCATGTAAGGTTTGGAACCACTGACCAAAAGAAATGTCAGTGCTTCATCTCTTTTAATTTCCAGTGAATACCAGGGACATGAAGGATGACTTCTATCTGAGATTTCTTAAGACCTAAACTCTCCCTTTGCTTCTGGATTTTGTTTAGAGTCCCATCTGTATTCCCAAGGCTGTGTATCTGTGGGAATTTGACAGTATAGATCTTATTCTAGTGGTGGAGGATTAAGGGCTATTTGAAGAAAGGGACAACTAATGGCTACAGTGTATTAAACACTTATGAAATGCCAGATTTCGTTTTATGTATATATAATAAATATATAGTTTGTTTATTTAATGCTCATATTAATCCCTATTTATTACATATCACTATCAAATCTATGTTACAGATAAGAAAGCTGAGGCAGAAAAAAGGGTAAGTAAATTTCCCATGGTCACACAATAGTAAGTGGTAGAGCCATTCAAACCCGGGCAATGTGGTTCAAAAATTCACATGCTTAACCACTAGGCAAAACTGCCCAACAAGAAAAGAACAAGGCTCTAGGGAGTTCAAGGGAGAAGGAGATCATTATGCTGTCATAAAAAGACTTCTGAGAAATTAATGAGGTGCTTCTGTAACTGTGAGTTACTATAAGCAATTGTGAAGATATGATTTGATAGCCTTTTCCTGAATAACAGTGGCTTAGCTGCTCTCACATCCTCTACACCTCAGTTGCAATTGTGATTCTTGGAGCTGGTGGCTCTGGTAAATCTTAGTAAGAGCTGTCTCTCGGGAGATCAGTGTTCTCATGTGGGGGAAGGGAAGGGAAGTCTGAGAATCATGGGGAAGCCTACACAAAGGAATAAATTTGAGAGTGGAATTGAGGATTCCATGTGGAACATAAATGAAAATGTAATTTGAGGGAAACATAAATTGATACATTCTTCAATGTGGATCAACTAGAAAATGAGAGCCAGAAATTTCTTATATGCCTTGATGTTGACTCATGTTATATGAGATTCATCAAAATGAAAGGAATACGAAAATATGAGCTCTAGACCAAATCATTTTCACCAGCTTAAGGTAATAGCAGTGGGAAATGCAGTTTCCTGGGTGTTGAGAGAAGTCACTCCCTTAGGCTTAGGGTACTTGTACAGCCAGTGGAGGGGCTGACAGGCACTTTCCACTTAGTCTTCTCTGAATTGAAAGGGTTGAAATCTATTAATTTTTTTCTCAAATCAGGTCAGGACAGCACTAGTTGTGACTCCCAATTATTATGAACTGGAGAGATACAATGTCAAATATGTCCTTCTGAAGGTAGCTTCCTGGCCCTCTGCTTGCTCTCAGTAAGACCTGAGGGTAGAGCTCTCAAACAGAAACTTTGATCTCAGAAGTCAGCAGGACAGGTCAGTTAAAAAGGGAGCTAAGAGCCAGAATTACCTGTGTCATTGAGATGGGACACACACTTCAGGTCATCAAGCATTCATTGAATGCCTGTTATATGCCAGGCACAATGCTAGTCCCCAGTGGGAGAATTTCTTGCAAGGCATATGGAATAGTACCTAACAGGGCAAGAAGTAATGGAATAAGGCAAAGTCCAGTCACTAGATCTGGTGAACAAACACAGGCACAGACACAAAGTAGATCACTCTTCTGAGGGATGATCTTTGAATAATGATTAAAATCCCATGATAAGCTTTAAAAAAAATATTCTCTTTCTCTCAACAAGGCAGGATAATTTTTTTCAAAGTAAATCCTAAAAATAAAATTGACAAAAGGAAATGATCTTTGAAAAAGTATGCAACAAAAAGTGGTTTTCAGCATGAATATTTCAGTACAATTCAGCATGCATTTGAAATGAAATGTGAATTATTCACTATTGAGGAAGTTCAAAGCCCTTCAACTGAATTTGTTTGACCTGTTTGGCAGCAAACTAAATATGATGGGTGGTCTGTTCAGGCACCTATCCAAGTCCAATCACATTACATTTTCATAGGATCAACATTTAAAAGCCCCATCCCTGTTGCATCAACAATAGTGTATGGGAACATCTCCCAAACACATGGCAACCAGCACATTATACAAACATGTTTGCTCCATGAGCCAGACTCTGGCATTTTCCAGAAAGTACAAACTCAGCAAGTGAAGGAAGGATTTGCATGTTACAACTCAGAGCTCTACCACTTGAAACACATCACATGGATATGAGGAGTGAGGATTCATCTCATTAATAGTCAGATGACTTTGCAAAAGCATGGACATCATTTTACAGCTCAAATGTCAGAGGAGAGGCTGAAATGCAAGTTTTCTAACTTTGAAATCAGTTTGTTTTCCATTTCATAGAATGCTTCTTAGTTTAATTTTCCATATCACTGAATATTGGGATAGAATACAGCGGTCCCCAACCTTTCTGGCACCAGGAACCAGTTTCATAGAAGACAATTTTTCCATGGATTGGAGGGAAAGGAGGAGGATGGTTTCAGGATGATTCAAGTGCATAAAATTTATTGTGCAGTCAAACCTCTCTGCTAATGATAATCTGTATTTGCAGCCACTCCCCAGTGCTAGCATCACCACCTCAGCTCCACCTCAGATCACCAGGCATTAGATTCTCACAAGCAGCATACAACCTAGATCCCTCGCATGTGCAGTTTACAGTAGGGTTCACGCTCCTATGAGAATCTAATGTCACAGCTGATCTGACAGGAGGCGGAGCTTATGTGGTGGTGTGAGCAATGGGGAGAGGCTGCAAATACAGAGGAAGCTTCTCTTGCTTGCCCACTGCTCACCTCCTGCTGTACGGCCCAGTTCCTAATGGGCCATGGACCATACGGGTCCATGGCCCAGGGGTTGGGGACCTCAGAGTTATTATAAATCCATCAATTTTTTCCCTCTCCCCTAATGTATAAGGCATGGCTTATAGGACAACATAGAGCTGAGTCCACAACTCTGCTCAGTGTATCTAAATAAGTTACTTCACTTTTCTGAAGTCCAGTTTTCTAGCCTATAACTACATTGACTGAATTGAATAGGTTTTAAAAGAATTGCATGAAGATGATTGCAAATTATAAGCACTATGCAAATATGTTAGTAATAATAATAATAATCACCTTCCTGAGGTTCAGGATCATATATATTCTTGTTCAACTAAAGTACCTTGTGTATAGTAGTAGTAATAATAGAAAATTATTGAATGCTTGTTTTGGGTCAGACACTGTTCTAAATGTCGTACTTGTATAAACTGATTTAATCTTTACCACAAGCCTATGAAATAGCTACTGTTTTCACTCCCAATCTATATATGAAAAATCTGAGGTTCAGAGAGGTGAATGGAGCAACTGAAATTCCAACCCCAGAGCCCCACTTCATGGCCACTATTGCATATTGCATATTGATGCAATCAGTGGCCACTAGGCCAGTGGTCAGTCAACCTTGACTCTTCCTGATTCAGGGACCTCCCTCCTAGCCAGAGCCTGGAACCAAACAGATGCTCATGAAACACTTACTGAACTCACTGATGAGCCACATGTTCTTTCATAAGTCTCTGAATCCCAGTGAATCTTTCTACCTCACTGACCAGTGTGAGGCTAAATGGGAAAACACACATTACACACATGCAAGGAGCTATGAGCATATTTGTTAAGAAACGAGTGACAACACTTGAACAAGTAGCTAAACTGATGTGCTTCTGAGCTCCACACTCATTTTATCCCTTTTTTGATCCAGTCTAGTATGTGACCAGTTAGGTTTAGATATCAGGGTAGAACTTGCTGATTGTATCCCCACGTATAGGAATGTCAGGAGATCTTGGAGGACTTTCGCAAGTCCGAGGATCTTGCTGCAGATCCATCCATGCAAGGCCTAAGGGACAGCTCCCCTGCCAGACCACTTCCTGTGTTAAATCCTGAGGCCTCCACATTGTTGGCCACTCAACCCAGCAGGCCCTCCCTTCGACAGCTGTTCTGGCTGATAACTTTCGAACTGTAGAATAAGAAAAGCCTGAGACATTATTATTACCACTTGTAGTGGATTGAATATTGTCCCCTCCCCTCGAAAAAAAAATTTACGTCTACCCAGAACTTCAGAACATCACTTTATTTGGAAATAACATCCTTGCAGATTTAATTAGTTGAGGATTTCGGGTTGAAATCATCCTGGATTTAGGGTAGGCACTAAATCCAATGGCTGGTGTCTTTGAAAGAGAAAAGAGAGGGATTTGGGTATGTAAACTCACAGACACTGAGCAGACAGAGATACAGAGAGGAACACAGTGAAGACAGGGGCAGAGACCGGAGTGATGCAGCTACAAACCAAAGAACACCGAGGATTACCAGGAGCCAACAGAAGCTGGAAGACGCAAAGAAAAATTCTTTTCTCAAGCCTTAGGAGAGAGGATGGTTCTGCCAACACTTTGCTTTCAGACTTATAGCCTCCAGAACTTTGAAAAAATAAATTTTTGTACTTTTAAGCCAGCTGATTTTTGGTACTTTGTTACAGCAGCCCTAGGAAGCTAGTACGCGAAAGACTACTACTGCTTATTCTGTAAAGAATTAGAAAAGATGTTTCAGGGACTTTAGAATCTACCGAAGAATCAGAGATTCTAAATATACAACTAAAGTAAACATTTTGTAAATCATGCTCTCCATGGGGAAAAATTCTGTGAATCACACTCCACATGAGCAAAACACAGGCCATTGCTAGCCACATTTAGTCTCACTTTTGATGGTCCAATAATTAGAGCAAAGTCTACTTACAGCAAGAGCCTTTTTTCCCCTGTGTAGCATACTTCCACATAATTATAAAACCGCATGCTCTTAAAAGACACGTTCTAGTTCTATAAAAATAAAGTTAAAGGAAATATTTTAGAAGAAAAATCAATTCCAAAAATATAATAAAATGCTGTCATTTTTCTCCCATGAAACAACCATTTCAAGAAATATTTTCATTACTCTTAGTTACTACTGATCTATCTAGCCCAATTTTAAATCTATTACACAGTAAAATTTACTTAAAAATGTTCATTAATCTACATTTTTCCACAAGCTAAGTAACTAAGAACCATCAAAGATGATTTTTTAAAAAAAATATTTTAACTGGGCCCACTTACACACTTTTGAATATTTTGTCCCAGATTATTACCCAAATGCAACATAGAGGAGACCCCAAATTTTAACTTATTAGGAAAAAAAAAATAGGCCTGTAAAAATTTTATGCTTTGCAATCAAAGGTAGTGCTCCCAGCGTGGTGCCTGCTACCCATGTGCAGCTGTGACTGAAAAAAATCAAGGTGTGATTAAATGGCCTTTTTCATATTATCCTCCCTTAAAGGTTTTTTAATTGGAATGCAGCCATCATTAACAGAGCCTGTTCACCCGAGGTCTTTGCTCCAAATGACCAAATGAGGCACCCAACTCCTGACTTCTTCATGCCAGGTTGATACCTGCTACTGACAATCTCTCAACAGTGTACTGCTTGGTCGTGTGTCAGTTTTAATAAAAGAAAACAACATGATAATAATGCTTTTGGTGAACTTCTGACATCCTGTGGCTTCATAAGAAATTTATTTTTTCAGAGCATAGACAAGCAGCATCTTCCGTTTCCCCAGCTCCCTCTTCCCACCCCAACACTCTCCCTCCTTTCTAATTTCCCCACATCCCTTAGCAGAAAGATGGTTTTCTGGTGGCCCAGACTACACACTTTAGAACCACTGTAACTTAAATCTTCTTTCTGTATCTCCCCTGCATCCAATTTGTCATCAAATACTATCATCTCTCAATTGAGGCTGCCTAAATTCACCTCACTCTCCTAAAGCTCAGAACTTCTTTGATGACACCCTCAGGCACAGACTCTTCCCCCTGGAGTCCCTTCCACAGCCTCCATCCGTCCCGGACGGTAAATGTGTCGAAGACATCACTTTCCTCATAGCATTCGCTGCTTAATATTTTGTTATGGTTCCCAATTGTCCAATAGATAAAAGCTCTCATCCCATAATAGGTTCTCAAACCCTTCTGTCATTTGCTCAATCTGGTTATCCATCTTTCTCCTGTAAACTGTGGCACACAGCTGATGTTCCAGACAGATGTGCGTTCACACTGCTTCCTCCCTAGCTAGACCTCCCCCTTTTCTAGGCGTCATGACCACTCATTCATTCTGTCCCCAATTCTTTGACTTTGCACACAGAGTATCTTCCCTTCTCCCACCATTAAAACCCTAACAGCTCTTAAGGATCCAGCTTAATCTCACTTCCTCAGGGAGCCTTCTCACCCTGCTCTACTCTGCAGAGTAATAGTCTACGTCTGAAATAATTGACTCATGTCTATTTTTTTTATGTCACTTCCTGTACTTCCACCTCTCTCATTCCCTCATTCCTACTGGATTGGTTCAGAGACCCCCATTGGAGAGCTTTAGGCTTTATTCCCACATTATTTTTCTAGTCTATTTGCCATTTCTGGCCTTAATTCTCTCCCTGCTTAGCCCTATACCGGCACTACACTCTCAGCAATCTGATCAACAGCCCCACCCACCTTGATCTGCCTTGATATCACTAATGCAAGATCAGTATGTTTATGTTTTCTGTTTCTTTTCAGAAGCTGCTAGTCCAAAGTTGATGACAGTGTTGATTAGCCCCTTTAAATGCTTTATTTGCATTTACGGCTAATGAGCAATTCTTCCCCATTCTTACTCAGCTTCCTTTTCCTTTCAAACTTTGCAGATTTTCTTAAGTTCCTAACCTTTTTCCTATTCCTTTCATTCTTAGCAAATGGCCATTGTAGGGTATAACCAATCCTCACATTCAGATTAGTCTATATCTCTTTATCAACTTTTCCCTTCCTAGCCTTAGAGGAAGTGTGCCTCTGCTCCCCAAGGCTCTCGGTCCCTTCCCCTTCCGCCTTTCAGTTATTGCCTGTCCTTGTTCAATTTCTTCTCCTTTGGCTTTCTTGTCAGTTTATGATGTTTGCATCATCCCCATATTTTAAGACATTTGTTTTATTCTCAGCTCCGTCTCTTCCTTGGCTTTACAGGTAAA
Source organism: Lepilemur ruficaudatus (assembly GCA_963574885.1). NCBI lineage: Eukaryota > Metazoa > Chordata > Mammalia > Primates > Lepilemuridae > Lepilemur > Lepilemur ruficaudatus. The sequence goes on from CAUYRT010040543.1 coordinate 24,992, forward strand.
ATTTTAAAGGAATAGACTACGCTTCCTACGTACACTTTCTCACTCTAGATTCCCAACTTGAACCACTGCAATCTGACTCCTAGCCCCACGTTTCTACTAAAGCTGCTCTCAAGAACTTTTCTCATCCCCTCTCCCCTACCTGCTAGATCTAATGGCTTCCTTTCATCCTCCCATTGCCCCCCACAGTTGTTTACCTACATCTCAAAACAACTGTTTCTTTGCTTTCATAACATTCCTCCATATTTCCTTCTACTCTTGTGATTCTTCCTGAGAGATTGTCACTGATTTCTCTTAGCCTAGTCATTAAATGTGAGCGGTTTTTTTAAAATTATTCCTAGGTTCTCTTTTCTTTTGCTACTGATTTTCTCCCAAAATGATTTCTTCACTTCCTATGGTTTTAACTGATTCCTATAAGCTGATGACTTCCAAAATTTATTAAATATTTCCATCCCCATTCTAAGCTTTCAACTCAAATTCCCAATTGCCACCAAATTTCCATAGACACTTCAAACAACCCACTAAAAGTTGAACTCAGTGTCTTCTCTCTACACTTGCTTCTTCCTCTATATTCTTTATCTTTGTTAATATCTTCACCAGAACACTTTGATGTAGTCATTTTAAAGTATTCCATATACCTCGCCTCCAAGTCCAGTGGGTAACCAAGTCCTAACCCACTCAAACTTTACAGTCTGCTTCTCTCTCATCCTCCTCAGTTTATTGAAAAAGATTTCTAATGAGTTTGTTCTTATAGCCTCTTTCAATCTACCTGTGTATTGTCCTTGAAGTTATTTTTATGTTGCCAAAACTAGCTTGTTATATACATGAACATGTCACTCCTATGTTTAAAACAAACAAACAAAAAACCTCTGACCTAAGGTACATTTCTAAATGCCAGCCTGTCATTGTGTCTCCCAATTTAAAACATATAAATGCTGTTTGGAGAAGACCAGTGTGTAACTTCTGCCCATGTGGATTTTATTTGAGAGATGGTGCCTGTTTTCTTCTATTGTCCAAACTACCGGGTGCTGTCTGTGAAACCATTTTTTTCCTCTTTACAGAAGGAATTCTCTCTACTCAAAAATGGGTCTTTCCTGGTCAGGGGCTACACACCAGCCTCATTTGCCAGTTGCTGCTCTTTTGCGCACCCCACAGCCATGGCTAAAAGATGGAATTTGGGCTTCACTGAGCTCTCTTTGAGATGCCTCATTTATTTGTAAAGAATAATCTTTTCACTTGGCATAAAAATTAACGTTGTGACTTTTAAAAATGCCTGTTGAAATGTCCAGTGCCCTGTTTTTCTGTCTGAAATAAGATTATGATTACAGGGATTAGAAGAACTCACCTAATTGAAGACGGCCCTGGAATCTCAAGATTATCTCAGAAGATACGCACGTTGTTACTTTGCATTTTACATGTGCAAACAAAGCCATTACACCAATTAAGGCAGCTTCCAGTTTATTCTAACAGTGCGTGAAGGTATTTATGTACGTCAGTGCCAGCCTGGGCACTCTGCAAGTCTTGACGCATGGCTGTCCCCTCCCACCCTGGCTGGGAGTCCTGGGGCATATTTTTCAAGCCTTGTTTAGGATTTGTAAAGGCTCTTCTTTTACTCTACTTTCCAGTGTAGAGTGTTATTTAGTAGAAAACTAAAAACCTGATGTCGTATTGATAGTTAAGCCTTTCACACAACGCAAATATGGGAGCTTTATGAGTTTACTTGTACCATCTTACTCAAGACGGATCTTGAAAAATGCTTCAAGAATCTCCCGCTTGTTTGTCACATGCTAGGATGTGTGTGAGAGCAAGAAAGAAGAAGCCAGGGATTACGTTTGTTTATTTTGAAATTTTTAGCTTGTAGTCAATCATTTCACTTTAATGTGCTACATGGTGCTACAGTAATTGCTTTAACCTATTTCCTGCTGACAATACCAAACTTTCTGTACAGTCAATTTAACTTTGTCTTTTTGAAATTGCTCTCCAGAAAACAAGGGAAATAGAGTTTTGAAGCAAGTATATAAATAATTATATCAAAATCCAACTATTTAAGTGGAGTTTGAGCTTGAGTTTTTCTCTATTGGCTCACACATCTGAACATACTTCTCATGCAAGGCCCACAGCTACACATTTTGCAGGATCTAAAAGCACTTAGATTAAATGGGTCAATCAATTCATTCATTAATTAACTTCCTACTTCACTTTTCCTCTAATTACATACCTGTTAATATTTCTTTAGGGGAGCTAAACATGAGATATAGATAATCATTCCCATGAGCTATTATTCCATGTTACAGAGGTTTAGTAACACAACATCACAAAACTATAATGTCCTTTTTTTAAAAAAAAAAAAAAAAGCCCTTCCCCCACCCAAAAGAAAAGCTATAAATTTAAGCCAATATAAACTCGTCAGAGTTCCCTCTCTCAATTTCACACCAGGGCGTGGTGCTACACAGCTGGGGAGCTGAGCTAATAAGTGTTGAAAAATGAAAAATGCTGCTTTATGGCATCACATAAACTGGCAGAAAGAATACTTTTACCTCCACCCTGTTTTTGACAAACAAATGCCAAAATGTAGACGCTGTAAGAATGAGACTTCATGGTATTAGACCCATGGGGCAAACAGAATTGTCTTGTGGGATTTTCTTTTTATTGAATACTATATGTAATAAGACGTGGCAAAACATTTGTAAAATCTAATCACTTTGGGTTCCTTTCTGAACCTCAAAGGGGTCATTTCTAGAAAAGCTGTTGGAAACACTGCATAATGATCTATTTATCCAGTAGTGAAACAGGATTATCCCTTTTACAAGGAGACTGAGCCTTCCCTAACAATATAAAGACTGTAATGTGAGTGTACAACTTGAGGATTTTGAGGAACATCCCGTTCAACAAATTTTTGTTGAATAACTACAATGGAGTTCAAAGAATGATGCTAAGAGCTCTTGTGTAATTTACATGAAATAACATAATCAGGCCCCAGCTGTTTTTCTTGGGCTGGTTTATTTCCTAGCTGGTGGTCATTCACTCACTCACCCTCACACTCCATCACTCACTAGCCACTCATTCAGCATTCAATCAGCAAACGTCTAGTGCAAGTTTACCATATCTAAGTCACATAGGCCTAATAAATCACAGAGAACTGTACTGTGATAGCAAGAGATCCAAAATTGATCACAGAAAAAAATCCCTTTATGCAGGGTCTTGAAATAAATGAGATGAAGCCAGTACAAAGTAAGCAAGAACATTGAGGCAGGAGTGTGCATTGTCAGGGTACAGCCCCTTCCCAGAGGAAACACGAAAGTTCAATGAAACCAGAGGATATAGAGAATAGCTCAAGGTCCTACCCTAAGGCTCTAGGTGCTGTTAGACCCCAGTGGCTGGGAATTTCTGATTATAGTAATTAGAGATCTATGATCGTCTACTCTACATATACCTTCCCTGATTTCACATAGTTATAATACATATACATATCCTCTTTCTTCTGAACTTATAAAAAATTACCTATGAACTTATTAAAGCCATTATTATTATTTGCCTTACCTTTTATTATAGTTGTACATCTCATGTCTCCCTACTAAATGTAAATTCCTTAAGGGTAGGACCAAAGTCTCATTTATCTTTCATTCACCATCAGTATTTAGCACAGTGTATTACAGTAGCGGACATTCTATGTCATTTGGTTAAATAAACTTTTCAATGGATTTAATTGATACATAATCAAATACTCATAGCATCACAGTGACACTTATTATAGTAGTAAATAATGATAAAAATATATGAATACTAATTGAGAAACCCAAAAAGCATGACTAACATTTGGGAGAAGTACCATTTGGGTAGTCTAAATCATGTGCAGATTAGTAAATGATACCATGAAATGAGGGAATTCTGGTTACAGCTTTTAAAATGTGAAAATGTACAAAGAAATCACTGAAAAGTTCCCCACAAATATTTGAGTGTATTGAGTATATTTTATAGGACACAATTACATAAGCTCTGTAATATTACCATCTTTGTGTTCCATAATTTAATAAAATGCATCACTGGAGTATTTTCCACACAAATAAATGCAAGTTCTACAAATAACAGATGATCTCCAGGAACAAATCCATTCCCCTGTCACTGTTATTACTCTTAGTGTTACTAACATTAAGTATCATGGAAATGGTAAAAACATGAAGAATTTTAGTTAGTTGTAGTACATTCTAAATATTGAGCAGATAGATTTAAAATGTATCTTTTTGTTCTCACCACTCTGCTGCTATATTCTAAAAGCAAAGACAGGGAACACAAGTTCTTAAGGAGTAGAGACTTGTCAGTTACCTTACAGCGCTTAGGACATAGCAGGCAATCTACTGGTGCTATTAACATTTTATCTAACTTGATTAATTTTAACAAAAAGTTTCTACTACTGATCCTCAGGTAGTTACCAATCCTCCAGTAATAGCTAATAAATTTTTGGCATCGAGTTGAATTTTGGAGCATGACTAATACTGTGAAGATCAGTTTACCTCATTTTCATATCATCTCTAGGAAGCTAACAGTGATTTCTGATTTCATGCTGGAAGGGAAAATTTTTATAATTTTTTAAGACTACACTGCTCATACTTGGCAAGTGGTGAATGCTGGACAATTTTGCATTAACATGAGACATCTGGGTACATGAGTAATCACTGATTTTGTATCCCTTACAGTGAGATTATCATCCACTTCAATTAAAATTATGTTGATCACAATACAACTTCACTGGGCTAGGCACAAGATACCCAAAAGATTTAGTGAACTTAAGTAGGTCAACTGCAAACAAGACCTGACAGAGACACTCTTATGGATACAATAAGTACTTCTTCAAACAATGTAGGAGGCAGGCAAGACCCATCAGGAGAACAGCTAAGAATGTGGTAACGTGGAAGGTGGTGACATGTTTTGAGAAAAGGATTTATTCAATCACTGGTCAAAAAAGACAATAATTAAAAACAATGACAACTTCTGAGAACAAGAACCATAGCCACAAATTAAAGTTCTGTCTTCAAAGGGATTCATTTTAAGCTACAGATCCCCAAATAATTGCCATGATTAGCATAACTTTTGAATGTAAAGAACAACCTTTAATTCTTTTTTCTAATTTGTGACATAGACCACTATTTAAAAGAAAAGAAAAAGTTGGTTCTTTACAGTATTTGCATTTTTTTACACTCATACAAATCTTTTTAATGCCATAGAATCTATAGAAATAGTCATAGGGACAAGATTAAAATGTCATTATTACTAAACTCTATTTTAAAGAAATTATGTGGATTGACGCTATTGAAAATGTCTTGGAGATCTGTGAAACACAGTTCAAAAATGGTTGCTGCTGAGTACAAAGAGCGTGGCTGAACTTTTTATTTTATACCCTGTATTTATTTTTCCATACTCAGAAATGAACAAGTGTGCTTAATGATGTTATGAGAGAAACTTCGTGCTTTACACAAAGCACAGATTGCAGGGGAAAAAAAATGCATGCATCTTGTGTTTATGGCCAGGGCCATGGGTCAAAATGAAAATCACATCTTGTGTGAACTGAAATAATCAAGAGATTTCATTTGCAGTCCATTTTTATGTTTTCTGGAAGTTTATTTTAAGACAAAGAACATATTTATTGATAGTTCAATCTTTTTACTGGCCTAATGAATGGCTTAAAGACAATAATGACATTTGAGTCTGTGTGTGTCAAAAGAGACATAGAATTTGCAAATTTACCTTCTTTACTTCCTTTCTAGTATTTCTCCTCTGAATAAGCAACAAATTGGTGGTAGTTATTACCCTGAGTGACTTCCAGATGTTAACCATGTGACTGAACTGAACTACTCTCTAACAAAAGTGGCAAGAGAGGGGAATTGTTAGTATATATGATGATTTTAATAACCATGAAAAATGTTTTTTTTTTTTTTGCCTATGAACTCCACTCACATGATGTAAATATCTTACATAAGTAGGATACTTTTTTGTGGGGAAGAGGAAGATTTAAATCTATAGAGCATACGCGAACTTACTCTTTTTTAAAAAAAGAAAAAATAACTAAATTAATGAAAGCTGATTACAATTTATCTTTTAATGCTTTAATTTTTTTAGATTTTAAATTATATGTCTATGCTCTATAGAAAGGGACATGCATTCTTATAGTGTATGTTAATTTATGACAAGTCCTTTTGATGTTTTAGGTAAATATATGCTGTTAAATTATATAGGCAAATATAAGCTGTTAAATTGTTTTCAGCTAAATATTTACATACTTTACATTTTCTATTAAGAAAAATAAATAATTCACACTTTTGTGAGTGTATATTTTTTCTGGCTTTCCTAACATCATATTATTACTAGCAGCAAGTGCCAGCCTACTTCATGGGTGGCATTTCTCACTGAGAAGCAAGACATGAATCAATATTTTTATTTGAGTCAACTCACTTTTCTTCATAAATAAAATATCAATGTTTTCCAGTTTGATTTCAATGCTACTAAGAAGAATATACAAATTCTTAGAAAAAATAACTAAAATACCTAAAATACCTGGATAAACAGTTTTTTAAAGCCCATCTTTGGTACAAATTGAAGTAAGCAGTTGAGATTGTCAGTTAAAGTTCCAAAAGTTGATGCTTAGTGTATGTTTTTTAAAAATCCAAGTCATTGAGTAAATTGCTTGTCTCTTGTACTTTTTCTATTGAAACAGCTGTAGTTAATGATATTTTGGAATATCCTTTGTGTATTATGCATTCTATAATGACCATGTAACTATAAATTAATGGGTAATACAAGAAAAAAATAAGCAGAAATTGTTTTTCTCTACATACACACATACATACACACACCTGCATCCTACCTTTAAGTGAAAGAATGATTAGAGCCTTAGCACAGTGCCAACACTAAAGGGAAGATCTTTATTTTCATTAACACTATTATTTCTCAGGCCCACAATGTGGGCATGAGGAGAGAAAGACAGAAAAGTAAATCATCAATTGTGCAAATGCTATGTTAGTGGCAGCTGAGTTTGCTATAGGAGCAGGTAGAAGAGGACTGACAGAAAGAAGAGAGGATAGACCGAGTTTTGAAGAATAAGTAGGCAAGTGAAGGAGGGAATAGGGGAGAGTAACACCTGGCTGAGATTTGAATGGGCAAAGGTGCAAGGGCAGGAGGCAGCATAGCACTTTGGAAAATTCTTGGTGTTCAACATGGTGAAAAGAATAGAATACAAGACCAGGTGTCTCCAAAAATAAAACTGGGAGGATAAATAAAGGTGTGTTCCTAAAGAGCTTTGGGAAACTGGCACCAATTCTTATAATAGATGCATTGTAAAGTCATCTGTTTTTTAAAAAAGTAGCTCTGTGAAAAATCCTTGTATAGAATAGACGCTGGAAAGATAATAATGAAAAAATGTCCAGTTTGCCTGCAAGAAGGTCACTGAAATAGACCACTCGCTAAATATAAATTCAACCATAATCTAATTTATCTTGCACATTTAGACTTTGGGATGTAAATTATGCTCTCTTAAAATAAGGCATTCTTATAAAAATGACCTCATTTGTTTGTTGCTTCTATGCTTGAATTTGCAAAATCATCCTAAAGAATTGTGTTTTCTAAATAAGATGATTAAATCTCAACCTCAAGGGTGCACAAGATAGTACTTTGGAATATGGAAACTTAGAATTGATTTATATTTTACTTTTAGCCCATGTTTTACATTTCTACTTTTATTTATGTTCAATATGCACATAATATATTACTACAATAGGGCATTCATATAATTTATAAATAACTACACGTTTGTAAGAGAGGTGTTGAAAAATATTTACTGATAGGGACACACAATAGAAAAATTGGGGAGACAACCACTATAGAAGTTAGTTTCTTTTCTTATACCAACTAAACTAAACAATAGGATAGCTAACACCAGGTGAACAGTGCTGCTTGGATTTAGTTGAAGACATAAAGCACACGACCTCTCATAAGCTTTGCCTTGTTGGCAACTAGAATGGACCAGTGGCCATTAATTTTATGTGCTGTTGCCCTCAAAAGTATAAAAGCAGGAGGCAGATGAGTGTCACCCTGAGTTCCATGGATTTCTAGGGTGCCCATGGATTAACTTTGGTAGGTTCACAAACCCTCTAAAGTGCATTCAAAGTAAAGTGCGTGTGTGTGTGGGTGTGTGTGTATGTGTCTGTGTGTGTTGGTGTCCCTTTCACTTGAAAGAGTCCATAACTTTAAGCTAAATATTAAATGAGGCCTTAATACCCCCTACCCATAGTCACCATCAATTTAATAGCCTTGCCGTAGTGCACAGTCCCTTCCTCGTGGGCTGTCTGACCTCTGTGCTCCAGTCACACATGCCACATTTCAAGCTACCAGCCTTCCTGTATTATGGCTCTTTCCTTTCCTTGTCTTTTATGACCTACTTCTTTTCACCCAGGTCATGCTGTAGTTTTTTTTTGGTTCTCACCACAAGATTTCTTGATATTGAGCTTTGTGTTTTTCAAGAAGTTTTGCTTCCCCTGTGAAGCTGGAAACCAGTCCTAATATTGTGTCCTGACCCCAGCCTTGTCTGGTTTCCTCCAGGTCTTGGTCTGTCCCCTCCACCCAGCTCTGGCTGGCTACTGTCCACATGTCAGAATAACAAGTAGACACCAGTAGAACAGAGTTCCCCTCTTTGTTCACTCTTTTTCTTCAAAATATAGCTCAAAAGCATAATTTAATTCCAACAAATAATATCTAAGACACTGTTTCAGGTATTGCAGGAAAATACAAGATTAATAAAATATTTCTTACCTTTAAGGCAAATGTAACTTAGTAGATCACAGTGCTAGCCATAGCAGGACAAGTATTTAAGCCTAGGTTTTCCACTTCAAATCCATTGCATCTTCCTCCACAGATCACTGACAGTTTTGCCTGTAAGTTCCTTTGGAATTGTGCATGGGTTTTCAGATTTGCAAAAGTATCTAATAAGGGCATTTATTCTCACTTATATTATTTTACTCTATTGACCCCTGTGATAGAGAATGAAACAAATGCATATGAATGAAAATATATAATGAATGCCAAATTAATGCTTTGAATAATTGGTGCTTTAAACTTCTCATCACTTTTATCCATTTATTACCAGATTAAAAAGTAAAAAAAAAAATTTAAAACTTACCATCTTAACCATTTTTAAGTGTACTGTTCAGTAGTGGTAAGTACGTTCACATTGTCATGAAACAGATCTCCAGAACTTTCTCATCTTGAAAATCTAAAACTCTATATCCGTAAAACAACTACTTCCTTACCACCCCTCTCTCCAGCTCCTGGTAACCACCATTCTATTATACTTTCTGTTTCTATGAATTTGACTACTTCAGATACCTCATATAAGTGACAGCATATAGTATTTGTCTTTTTGTGACCGGCTTATTTCACTTAGCATAATATCTTCAAGATTCAGCCATGTTGTAGCATGTGACAGAATTCCCTTCCTTTTTATGGCTGAATAATATTCCATTATGTATACATACCACATATTGTTTATCCATTTATCTGTTGAGGGACATGGATTTCTTCCATCCGGATTGTACCATACACTAACTGTAGCAGTTATTGTAAACAGTGCTGCCATGAGCATGAGTGTCCATATATCTCTTGGAGATCTTGCTTTCAATTCTTTTGGATACATACAGTTTCATCCATTCATAACTTGCACAAAGAATATCTGCTCTTAAAGAATGACATTTTGCCATCATTCTATAAGAAAGCAAATTCTCTGGAACTATCATAAGACAAAGGAATATTATTAATTTGCCTTTAGAATATGAATTAAGAAAAATGATGCAAGGTTTTTTATTTTCTTAATATATAGTTATGACAATAAAAAATCCATTGTGATACCTGGATACTAATGATATATATATATCATTGACCCATGGAAAATATTCATATATATACATATGCAGAGAGATATGCACACACATAATCCTGAAAATAGTCCACTTCAGATTAAATTGCACATCCTTTTTTAAATTGCAAAGGTTGACTTTATATTTTCTGATTATTTGTTAGAAAGATCCTTTTCAACTTTTTTTCCCCTGGCTTTTAGAAGCCCTCATAGAAAGAATGGGAAGAGAATAAGGGTGCTAAACTCAGCCACACAAGGAAAGAGGAGAATCATATGTGCTGATCTTTCTAATAACTACTAACTAGATGTCTATGCAGTACAATTACATATTTTGAACCATAATTTTATGAGCAGAATTAAATATCAGAGGTATATTTATAAAGGTAATGCATGTCATATATTTAAACTCTTTCAGGATCTTAGAACCATGGAAACTGAGAGCTTCTCCATCATGCCCTACTTCTTCATTTCAAAGTTGGAGAAATATGTCCAGTGAAATAAATGGCCTGCCTAATGTTACACAACTTATCATCCCTGAAGCTGGAACAGGAACCCCTTACTGTCATTTCAATACTTCAATATTCTTCCATATATGTATATATATTCTTTCATTTATATATATAATCTCTTAAATGAATGTAGCAGAGTATAGATGTTCAGACTGTATTCATAGGGAAATTACTCTTTTGCTTTTCTTTCTTTTCTTTGTAATAGATGTATGGAATGCGAGGACTTCCCCTCATCTCATAGGAAGGTTTGAAGATTGAGCCTTCCCTGCCCTCAAGGGAACAGAACCTGCTTAGGAGTTGCTATTAATTCTTGCTCTAGATTTGGAAAGCAGCAAGATCTATTACAGAAAAAAAAAAAAGTAGTAAGTTGTAGAGTACATAGGCAAATATGAAGATTGAAGGAGGGAGTCCTGTGATTCATATGTGGACTTAGAGGAAGTTGAATAAGAACTGTTTCTAGAGGGTAACTTGGGAATTTGAGAACTGGCCATGGCAGGTGTCCAGGGAAGGGAAGAGACATATGGCAATGTAAAGAACATTGTCCTGGCACCCAGGCATATACACTGACCATCCAACCTGCACTCTAGAGAGGAACTTTCACTGTCTTCCCCTACGGCCTGCACACTGCTTCAGCATGGATCACTTTGACTGTAAATAATCCAGCAAAGTGATAACTGTCCATGCTCCAAGATTTTAGTTTGGTCTCTGTTTGAGTAACTCATGTGTTCCTCTACCCCCACCGCCAATGATGCCTCGGCCCATCTCACAATGCCCCAGGGGGCCCTTCTCTTCTGTAAAGAGAAGGGGACCACATACATCTAATGGGAGTAGGGGATGAATTAGGGGAACTCTAACATCTATGTATCTATAATAGAAAGACTGAATTGAAAAAGTTTAAGGTCCTCAGAACTTTGGTAATGGTTATATTAAAGCTTAAAATCTTATTTCTAAAATGAGATATTTATATAGGTTCAGGACCTTTAAGCTTTTCTCTAGTCTTTGTTATTTTAAATAAATGCATAAGAAGAATGTACAAAGAATTTTGTTTTGTTAATTAAAATTTTTAAATTACCTAAATCTGAGATATTTTGTGCAATGTGTATTTATTGTTCATGTATGTCCTTTTGAATAGTACAGCTAATAAAAACCAACTGGTGGAGAGGATATGATTTGATGCTTGAAAATGAGGAAAACCACAAATGCATAACTGTGTACTGTCCACATGACCAATGCAATTTCATTTAACAGTTATCATTTGAAAATGCCAAATATATTACTCTAACTGGCTAAATTTCTAAAGACACAGAAGAATAGTGAACTAAACTCTGACTTTGCCATTTATATCTGTAGATCCTAGTAGATATTGAACCCTGCAAAACAGGAGATTTTTTGGGTTTTTTTGTTTGTTTTGTTTTTTGGCTTTTGTTTTGTTTTGTTCAATTGCTTTTTTTTAGTTTAGAACTGAAGTTAAGAAAAGAGAGTGCATGTAGATTCGCTGAAAGCAAATTAGTAGCAACAAGAAAAAAATTAGGAGATACGCAAAGAGTAACAGAATGTATAAATGAAAATTTTCCGGGGAAAATTTTCCCCCAAGTTTAGTAGGGCAAAAGATCTACCACAAAAGAAGCAAATAGCTATCCTGAAACTTAGCTGCATTTCAAAGTAGTGCAGTTACATGAAAGGAACAAAACATTTTTGTTCACTAGTTTGCCTACCAGATGGCATCTCTAAATATAGTAATGTAAAACCTTCTGCTTGTCCTATAAATAAATAAAGATGAAAGGAATAGCAATAATAGCTAAGCATTTAAATCACTGGAAATAAAAGAGCACTTTGATTAGGTTTGGAAGAATCTGGCTCATTCTAATAATGACCCTGAATCTGGGAAGGCTCAAGTTCTAGGTGAAACTCAGAATCCCAACCTCAGGTATCTGCCCCTGCTTTATCTACTTGTTTATACTGGTGCTCATCCAATTGGAAGAACAAACCAGGAACTAACACTGTGAGACTTGGGGAAACTGAAGAAACATAGTAAGTCCTAATAAACAGAGACCATAAAGGGCTACAGTATAAATTCCAGGTTTTTGTTTTTTAAAATAAAATAGTTGACTTGAATGAGAAACAAAAAATAGAAAAATTAGCCAGATGTGGTGGTGTGTGCCTGTAGTCCCAGATATTCCACAGGCTGAGGCAGGAGGATCACTTGAGCCCAGGAGTTTGAGGTTGCAGTGATTAAACCTGGGACATTTTGTGCAATGTGTATTTATTGTTCATGTATATGTCCTTTTGAATAATGTAACAAATAAAAACTAACCAGTAGAGAGGATATGATTTGACGCTTAAGAATGAGGATAACAACAAATGCATTACTGTTTACTGTCAACATGACTAATACAGTTTCATTTCATGGTGACGCTACTTATTATAGCCCCACGTGACAGAGCAATACTCTGTCTCAAAAATAAGTAAATAAATAAAATAGTTGAGATATGGCCTTGCTTTATTTCTGTGGGCTAATGTGTAAATATGGGTTAAGAGTTAAGGACCTGGACTCTGGAGTCAGACACAGCATATGAGTCCAGGCTCTACAGCTGACTGACAGTGTTACATTGAGCTAAGTTCCTTACCTCTTTGAGCCTCATTGGCAAAATAAGATAGTAATAGTACAGAGTTTGATGGGCACTAACTCAAGACAGCGCTTGGCCCTTAACCCCATAAATGTCAGTTGTTTATTATTGTTATCAGTAATAATAACTATTAAATAATTATATTTCTGATTTTTTGTTGTCTCAGAAGCAAGGGGTAGTCTACAGCAAGGTAAGGTATTCTGGAAGTAAATGAAGGTCTATGAGTTAAATTCAAAGCCTTACCTGGCATAGCTCCAATTTTTTGTTTGTGTACCTCCTAATTTTTTTGTTGTTGATACTCATTTGCTTTCAGCAAATCTATATGCACCCTCTTTTGGTAACTTCTGTTCTAAACTAAAAAAAGCAAGTAAACAAAACAAAAGCATACCTCCAAGTGGCCTCTCCTAGTCTTCTCACCTGGCTACTGAAGGTTGTCCAGAACTCATGTGGGAAGGCAAGTATAGAGACATAAGTATTCTTAAAACTTGACCATCAGAGCTCAGCCCACTCTAGCCTGACTTCATTCTCAGTCCTCTGAGTTGCAGATCTATGGGCTTTGGAGAAATGACTCAGAGTTTATTTTTGATCTGGTTAACTAATGGCATATAGGACCATTCCCATTGATAGCATTGATAAAACACTATAATATCATAGAGCTTATCTTGGCAAGTAACCCTTGATAGTAAACAATTTAGTCACTTGACGGTAGGATGATTACCTTGAACAAATAAAAGATAAATTGTAATTGCTTAAATGTGAAAATGTGATTCAGACTACAATGAACGGAAAGCCAGTGTTTAAGGGCACTTAATGTTCCACTGTGTTGTTCCGTTGAATTTTACATAAGGAAAGAGTCACTTGCTAGGGCTACAAGCTGCAGTATTAAAAGTTACTTTGTTGAGGCCTTTACAAAGGAAGTAATTCCATTTTTTTGGTATTTTTGAAATTGTAGTAAAATGCATCTAACAAAAAATTTACTAAGTATTCAGTTCCATAGCATTAAATACATTAACAATATTTGTACAACCATCATCACTGTGCATTTCCAAAATTTTTTTATTATCCCAAACAGAAACTCTGTACCTATTTGACAATAACTTTTCATTCCCTCCCTCCCCGTAGCCCTTGGTAACCATTATTCTGCTTTTTATCTCTATGAATTTGCCTATTCTAGATATTTCATATAAGTGGAATCATGCATTATTTGTCCTTTTGTGTCTGGCTTATTTCACTTAGCATATGTTTTGTAGGTTCATCCATGTTGTGGCATGTGTCAGAATTTCATTCTTTTTTAAGATTGGACAATAGTCCACTATATGTATTTACCACATTTTGTTTATCCATTCATCTGTAGATGGACATTTGGGCTTGTTTCTACCTTTTGGCTATTGTGAATAAGGCTGCTATGAACACTGGTGTACAAGTATCTGTTTGAGGCCCTTTCAGTTCTTTTGGGTATATTTCTATTAATAGAAATGGAATTGCTGCGTTATATGGTAAGTCTATGTTTAACTTTTTGAAGAACCACCATTCTGTTTCCATAGTTGCTACGTCATTTTCCATTCCCATCAGCAATGCACGAGGGTTCTAATTTCTGCATTATCTTCACCAATATTCATTTTCTGGTTTTTTGATAACAGCTGTCTTAATGGGTATGAAGGGCATCTCATTAAATTAGATTTGCTTTGCAAACTATTTTTTAAAATAGGACACAAAGAGGAATTATTATTATATGCCTGGCTTAGCCTGTATACAAAAAGATGCAAACATCCAGTGCATGTCCCAAAGTGGAAGCTAAAATATAGCTGTAGCTGTCGACTTATAAATATAACAACACCAGTATTTCTCCAAATAAGAAGGTAATCTTGAGTTTTAGGACTGCAGTTAAAAATCCTACAGTAAATGCTTGGGATATAAACACAGCCATTAGTCATTACAAAAGCCCATACTGACACATGTATTTGCTCAGTACCTTTCTTAGCAAAACCACTCTCAATACAGTTTGAACTGCCTCAAACTCGACCCCAATGTATTAAAATACACGACCGCGCCAGCTGCGCTGCGCATGCGCGCTCTCAGGCGTGCTCCCGCGCGGTATCTGCGTGCTTGCGTGCGCGGCCCCGCGCGGCGGCGCAGGGGCGGGGCCTGCGACTGTGCTCGCGGTGTCGGCAATGGCGGCTGTGTCTCGCTCGGTTCTCCTGCAGCGCTGTGTTGTGTCGCCGGTTGGGAGGCACAGCGCCTCTCTGATCTTCCTGCATGGCTCAGGTGGATTGTAGTTTTACGTCCCGGTTTTTTGCAGTTTGGGAAACATCCTCCCTTTGGTTGCCCGAGTGTTGCCCCAGTGGAGGATGCGCCGGGCTCAGAAGGGGCCCAGTGGGTTCGGAGAGGGTGGCTTTCCCCTAGCTAGTCCACAGCTGTGGACACACGGGCAGGGTCAGCTGTCCACAGCCGTACCCCTTTGTCTTCCTCCTTCCATCTTGCAGTCACTGTCCCACCACCCCGCTTCCGGCCCTCGTGTCCTGAGGCTCTCGGCCGTCCCTCCATGCACAACATTCTCTCCAGTGCAGCCCTTACCACTGCCCCGTTCCTTGCCCCAAGTTTAAACAGAGCAAGTTAGTAAGGTGATTCTGCACAAGGATTAAGAAGGTGGATCAAAGAGGTTTTAAATCAAGATTTAACATTCCAACACATAAAAATTATTTATCCAACAGCTCCTCCCAGGCCATATACTCCTATGAAAGGAGGAATCTCCAACGTATGGTTTGATAGATATAAAATATCTAATGACTGCCAAGAACACCTTGAATCAATTGATGTAATGTGTCAGGTGCTTACTGATTTGATTGATGATGAAGTAAAAAGTGGCATCAAAAAGAACAGGATATTAGTAGGTAAGATCTTTAAATGTTGGTAATTTATAGTTTTTTTCACTTTTGTCTAATTCTATCCATCAAATTTTTACTTGGAACATTACTTAGAAGCACTTATATATCACTTGACGTATTAGTAGTTTCAGATAAACTTTACATATTGAGGGGTTCAAAGATAGTAGAAGTATAAACAACAGCTCAGGAAATTTTAATTGATTTTATTTTTGAATAATAACATGTTTTGAGAATCCCATGGCAGTTAAAATTTAATTTCTAGTTTAATTTTCAATTGAGGTTATTCGTTCAGTTTTTAAAACATTTTATTTTAATTAGCTTAAGTCTTACAAATATAAGTTCAAACTGTTATTGCCATGATTAAGACAGAGTACACAGTCAAAATATACCATCAAATGAAAATTAAACTCTTTAAATTATAAGACTAGGGTATTTATAAACTTGTTAAACCTGCCTTTATCAAGCCCTATTCCCAAAGGAATGTAGCACAGCTCTTTACTCTACTTAATACCTTTTTCTTTTTCTGTACTCATCAAATATGCAAACTACTAAAATCTCTATTTTTGTCATACATACAAAAGTGAGATGGGGTGTGTAGAATGTGAGTGGTAGGGGACATACTTTAGTTAAAAGGGTTTTATTTCCAAATATAACTATTTATATTTATAATGAGTTGTATTTAATGATGAAATTATAGAACAAATTACCTCCATCATATTCTGACTGAATAACATTAAAATGCACCTTGAAATTGTGTATAGACAGGATTTGGGTAAATTAACAAACTTTGTGTTTATTGAGGTACTGAACTGTCCATTGAGTTACAAAAGGCAACATGATATAATAGATAGAATCCATTCTGTCCCAGAATGCGTTCTTTTCTGTCGTAGCTTCAGTTTCTACTTTTGTTAGTTAAAAGCAGTGTGATCTCCAGCCCAGTAACATCACCTTTGTAGGCCTCAGTTTCCTCATCTACGTTTAACTCTTATTTATATTTCTGTGTTTCACATTGGTGTTTAACAGAGACAAACATGGAACATTATTGGCGTACTAGAAAGAGCACAACGAAGGAACACACAACTCAGGTTAGGGGATTATGAAACAGAAGATAGAATTCAAAATATGTGACTGTTTCATCATTCAATCTTTAGTAGATTTTAAGTCCCCACTGTGTGTCAGGCAGTATTTTAGATGCTCAAAGGGACACACAGATAAATGAAACAGGATCTATCTAACAAATTTCTTACAACCTGGAAGGGCCCATGAGGTTCTTAAAATGATAACTGTAATGCCAGGCTGTGATGAGTACCCTAATATGGTATAACTAATAACTAATATGTGGTATATTAATTATACCATGGTAGTGTATATTTCTTCATCGCAATGCCTGGCGCAGAGCAAGTAAATGCTCAGGAAATCTATAATGAATGTCATGACCTGAGCAGTCAACTGATGATTTAAATAATTAAGTACCATATGAATTCAGAGGAAGAAGAGTCACATGCATTTGGGGCTATTACAGAAGGGTTTCATAGAAAGGTTGCAATGGCAATTGAGATGCACAAATTATTCAAATTTTGACTATTGTATAGACATCTAAGTATAGGGAATAAAATGAACAGTAAAATAGAAATAGAAAAAGTAGTGCTTGTTTTTATCTGTCTGGGCACTAGTTGGCTGTAACAGAAAGTTTGTTGTCTGATTAGAAAGTACCTTGTTGACTCTAATAACTACACCAAGGAACTGAAGTACATGATAGCATAAGAGTGACAAAAATGAGCAAATCTAAACTCTTCACTTCATAGCTGGCCTACAACTAAATTACCTGTACTTAATTTTTGCTGCCTAATCTTTAAAGTGAGAATAATAATACAATATCTATTTTACTGGAAGGTGATGCTTATAAAATATTTGGTTCATTCTAGGCTCTCAATGAATATGCTCTTTGGTTTTTATCCTTTTATCCTTTATTCTGTAGACATAATAATTGATGAAGAATTATTGAAAAATGTCTTTCGAGTCATATAGATAATTAAAACAATGCCTTGGAAAGTTAATTTGGTAGAAGGGGTAAGTGAAAGGAAGAGAAGTTTGACTTGGGGAAACCACTTAGCAAATTTATCAGTATATAGTAATGAGAGCCTGCAGTAGTATGATAGCAATTGGGAAAGAAAAGATTAGAAAAAGAAATTGCTTTGAAATAAAATTGCAAAGCCTTCATAAGTTAAAAAAAAAAAAAAGAAAGCAGACAATACTCTGAGTAGTGTCCTTAATGGACATATATTGGAGAGTTTGTCACATTGAATGGGAACTGCTGTCCTCTCCCTTCCTAGATCCATTACTTCATCCAGTTCATCTTTGAGTAACCAGAGATACCGTGGATTTTCTTAAGGTCAGAGCACCAATAAGAGTTTTGATCTAGGCTTACTTCGTTTCAAAGCCTGTGATTCTTCCATGTAACTGAACACTTTTAGGATTCTTAATACATGTTGTCAAATTCCTTTTCCAAAGAAAGTACTAGTTGATACTTCTATCACCTATGTTAGAATGTCCAACTTATCACATCTGTGTTTGAATAATATAGTCTTGAAAAATGTTAAAAATAAACAAGAAGTGGTAACTAATTTTAATTTGTACTTAATTTGCTATTTTCCTTTCAATTTGTAATTTGACACAAAAGGCTTTTTTGTTTTTTAGTTAAATCTATTGGTCTTTCTCTTTATGATTCTTTTCCAAACAATTTCTGAATTTAAGTTTTTCCCTCTCTAGAACGTGGATGAATATTCAAATAGATTTTGTACAGGCTTTTCTGCAGTGTGATTTTTTAAAAATTTAATTATTTGATTCATCTGGGATTTATCTTAGTTTCTTTCTACTATACAGTATAATGGAGGATTTTAATTATTTTCTAAAATACCAAGAGAACCTTGTTAAAAGATAATCTTATATAATAATTATGAAGCAATCAATTCTTTAACAAGGCTTTTGGATTTATGAGAATAAAATTTCTTTTTGCAAGGTTTATAGACTATTACAAAATTATAAAATTTAAAGCTTTATGACCATATTATAATATATAAATATGAAATCTAAAATTATGGAAAAAAGGATTTTTTTTTAATTTGTGAGATAAGCTAATTAACATCTTTAAAGCCTTTTTCCAACTTAAGATACAGAAAGAGACAAAAGTACAAAGGCAAGCATGTTTGTCCTTATATAGTTAGTTGTTTAACCAGTGAAAATAAATCTTCAGTAACAATTTTATAGAATTATGCGTGTGCCACAAAATACACATGATTCTCAACCTCTTAAACTATGACAAAACATTAGTTTCATTACCCCCTTTTGTATGCTGGATTTTTCATATACATTAATTATTGATGCATAGAGAAAGCGGTATTTTAGTCCTATATGAGCTTTTTGTTGTAGTTTGTCTTGCTGATCTAGCTGAACCTCTCATATGTTTGAAAATGTGGCACAAGTGGTAGAATCGTTGACACCTGCATTCCCTGAGTTACAAACATCATAGTTGGAAATGCACTAACACAACTGACAGCATATAACATAGCTAAGAACTTAGGCTCTACACTCGGACTGCTGGGTTTTAATCCTGGATTCACTGCTTTGTAGGTGTACCAGTTCTCCTTAACCTCTGTGTCTTGGATGATGATGATAATACCTACCCTACAGAGTTGTGATAATTGAATTAGTCAATTCATATGGAATACTTAGAAATGTGTCTGGCATGTAAAGTTGAAAAAGTTTTCTTGCTGTTGTTAAATACACTCTCTATACCCCCCCGCCCCATGTTCACCCAGATAGCAAAAGGCCATACTGGAACAGTAGTACCACTTGGAGGCTTGTAGGTAGGTCATTGTTTCTTCCCTTCTAGCTGCTTGCCTTTTCCTTAGTGGTGTATCGGAAATGCTTCCCTCTTTCTTTTTTACTACTCCTAGACTATTTAAACAGAAGGTACCACTTAATATTTTTCTACTAGTTTCTATACTTCTGTACAGTGTCTATTAGGGTGCATTTTAAGTAAGATTTAAGTGCTATTCATAACATTTTAATGAAGAAGGGATAGTGACTTTTAAATTACTTTCTGAAAGTTGGCCATATGGTCATTGACAAAACCACGATTCAAATCCTGTAGTCTAAGAAAATTATTAATAATATTAGGTTATCTTGTCTTCTTCTGACTTTATTAACATATTGAAAGTGTCCAGTGTGCAGAATAGAAACATATTTCACAGTCACTACGTTCTCCCTCTTTATGAGAGCCTCGTCTTGAAACTCTTCCTTTCCTTCTGTTATGTTTCTGTATAATGTGAGAAATGAAAATAGAGAAAGGTATGTCATTTTCCCTTATAAACTACTGTGCTTAGAAAGTATGTATTGTAGTGATACTATTAAATTCGTTGGCATTTATAGTTGGTAGTTTTCAAATTGCCATTACATATCATAGTGTATTAAGTTACAAAGTTGTTTTCATATACAGTAGATCTCTTGAACCGTGCATTTTGGTAAAATAGGATATAATTATTCTCATTTCAGAGATAAAGAAACCAAAAATAAAAGAGATTATTGACTAGTTGGAACTAGAACCCAGGTCTCTTGACTTGGTCAAGAACTTTGTGCCCTTGACAGATTCCTCTATTGGCCACTAGGTGGCGATAATTTGTTAAAAGAAAATACATAATTTAGGTTTAACTTAGATCTGCGATGTATGGAACCTGACAAATGATATGAATAGATTATCAGAATTTTGATAATATGAGCAGATTATCAGAATTTTGAAGCATGGAGAAGCAAGTGTATCTGGAACTACATTTGAGTAATTTACATGGATAGTGTAAATACTCATAAAGGGAATGGTTAGGGAATTACAGTCCATTAATAGAATAAGTACTATCTATATACACATAAAAGGTACTCAGTAAGTATGTGTTCAATTAAAAAAGAATTATAAAGTTTTGTAATTCTGTGAAAAGACTTTCAAATCAGTTACTACATGAAATTAAAAACAAGATATAAAATGTACATATAAAGTGAATTTAACTGTTAAAATGAATTTTAAAAGAACATGTCAAAATTACATATGGGTGATAAGATTTGGATTACTCATTTTCTTCTTTATGTATATCTGTATTGTAGAAACACTTAGCATAGTGGGTGTGTAATAATATAAAAATTTTATAATAAGATTCAAAATAAAAATAAAAAGAAGGAATAGTTGGAATTCTCAAGGTGAAACTTAGCACCACAATTTTCAGGCCACCTTTTCCTGGACATACACAAGTTTCTTCTGAAGCTCTGCTGGGATGTAAAACTTGAGAACGATTATATTCTTCTTTCTTTGAACATGTATATATTTTAATTAAACAACTTATGTTTCGTTAAAGCAATATTAGGACTTTATAGGCTTAGGACTATTGTTCTAACAGTTTTCTATAGAGGAAAATAAATGGTTTGTTTATTCTGCAAATTTTGTGTGAGAGTAAATACACAAACAAATATGTTAGGCATAATTTCTATATTCCCAAATCTTTTGAGACTTTATTGCACTTAAGTCTAAAGAATAATTATAATAGTATATAAAGTAAATGGAAGAACTTTTTAAATTTGGGATAGTGGTGGACTTTATTACGTTTTTAAAATCCTATTTAGTTGATAGCAAACTTTAATTTTGTGATTTTTATTTTTTGTTTTACCATTTTGCTTTCAGATAGATTATCTTAATTTTTCCAATATAGCTTTTTTATAGATTGTTTCTGTTTTATTTTATATAAAGAGTTCATAAAGCCAGGTTTATTATTTTTTAAACATGTTTTATTCAGCTTGTTAATCTTAAATGTATGTTGAAATGTTAACTCTTGACATTTTAAATACTTCACCAGCAACTATAAATATCCATTATAACCATTACCTACAATGAATTTACTATTTGGTATTTACTTATTGAACAGTGTATTTTATATTAGGCTTTAGACTTTTAGATGGAAAATTGAATTCAAATAACTAGTCCTTTGTGTTAAATTTTCTTATATTAGGAAAAAATATACAAGGTCCCTTTTCACAGTAGTGTCCCATGCTGAAGGTAACTGTATTGTCAAAGACGGCTAGTGAGGAATTACAGATTACCTCACAAGATTATAAATGGGTAAAGAACTTAGATTAAATCTTAAAATAATAATATTTCAATGAGTACAGTTTTCTTCATTGTAACTTAGGAGAATTAACTGTGAGGCTAAATGTCTGCAGGATGCATTTATGTGTGTGCATAATGACATTTTATATGTGGGTAAATGTTTTTTTTTTTTATTTTTATTTTTTTAAAGCTAGTCTGGTCCCATCAAGGGTCTCTAAAACTACATAAAGTGATTAGGTTCCTTGGTCAATAAAAATGAAGTGTTGGGGGCACTCAATGTATAAAATTTTCTTGATAGGAATGCTTTTAAAATCATTTTTAATATGGTTTTGCCCACTAATCTATTTACATTTTGTCTTTTATTGATCTTTATCTTAGCTTCATAATTGTCTTTTTATGAAATATTAATTTTATTATTGTTCCATTTGTGAATTTTGAAGCTTTTTTCAATCACTGGTTCAGCTCATATAATCAGAACTTCATTGTCTAGTATGGTAGCCACTGGCAGCATGTGGCTTTTTAAATTTGAATTTAAACTAAAGTTAAATAAAATTTTAAATTTAGTTCCTCAGTCACACTAATCATATTTCAAATGTTCATTAGCTACATTTGGCAAACACATAATTCAAGCTTTTGAATTATGTGAATTTCTCAGAAAAATAACAACTTTGTTCCTGCAGCTTCAGTATCTATAGCATATGGATTTCTTTTATATCATGACCATATTTTCACTTTTTGTTTACCTGTATACTTAATTTTGAATAATTTGCCACACTATTGTGATTCTCAAACATGTGTTTTATTAAAAATTAGACGTATGTGTTAAGATTTTATTAGTGGCTCTGGGGTTGAGTCTAAAATCTTTATTTTTAAGAAGCCAGATTAGGAATGATTGTCCCGGAGCACACTAATTTATTTCTAGGTTTTCTAAGCTTTACTTTTATATCAAATCATCAAAAAGCTACATATCTTGATGATAAATTAGTCTTCTTGCAGAAGGATCTTTATTGAACTACAATTTACATTGTTTATTCAATAAATATTTATTAAGCACCTTCTATGTACCAGGCACTGTTCTCAGAATAGGCAGATACAGTGATGTATAAAACAGATACAAACCCCTGCTCTCATGGTCTTTACATTCTAGCAAATGTTAAGTCTTTATGACCTGGAAGAGTCAGTAGCAGGTACGGCTGTATGTAGAATGTTTGATTTTGGTTTTTTTTTTTTTTTCATCTTTTTTTTTTTCATTTTTTTTATTTTTAAATTTAAAAAATTTTTCTTACGTGCATTGCCCTTGCCCCCCTCCCCGCTCCAGTCAGAGCCTTAAGCCTGACCATCCCCCAGATGGTGCACATCGCACTCATTATGTATGTATATACCCATCCCTTCCTCCCCCCTCCCGTCTGCCCGACACCCAATAAATGTTGTTTCTGTGTGTCCACTTAGGTGTTAATCAGCTAATACCAATTGGCTGGTGAGTACATGTGGTGCCTGTCCATCCATTCTTGGGATATTTCACTTAGTAGAACGGGTTTCAGCTCCATCCAGGAAAATACAAGAGGTGCTATATCACCATTGCTTCTTATGGCTGAATAG